>BOPP01000044.1:8082039-8144382 GCA_017312745.1 Gryllus bimaculatus
GTGGGGGTAGGGTGGGGGTGGGGGTAGCCGCAAGGGCAGCGCGCCCAGCGGAGCCCTCGCCGACTCGCGTGGCTCAGCATACTCGTTTGTTTCCTTTTTCGTCCGGAGCAATTAATTACGAGCGTCGTCGTTTCTTAAATCTCTGCCACCGCTGCGCTGTATCTGCGGTGAGTGAAAGAAAAGAAAAAAAGAAAAGAGAAGCGCCGGCCGCTTAACGAATGAGAGAACGAACTGACACCGTCCACGCCGTATATCCCACTTCCCTGGCACGCGCGTCCCGTCGCGCCGCCCTTATCACGAAGCAGGAGATAAATGTTAATGCGCAAAAACAGATTGAGGAGAGAAGAGATGAGCGGATTCACCGGATTTCTTCCAGCTCCTCGCGTTTTGCTTTTGTCTTAAGCAAGAGATTTGATAGTCGCGATTTTATGCACTGTAGAAGACCTCTTAAATATTCTGTCAGATTGTTCATTAATGCCAGGTCGAACGTTTAATGGAAATTGGTGGAGACTAATTATATTTTCGTTGTTCTAGAACAACTTTTCCTCTTTGTATCTACTTTTAACCAAGACATAGAATTTGTTTCGAAAAGATAAATCTCTTGGAGTTTGTGAGTTGTGTACTTTTTTCATTTTTTGTTACTTACATTAGTACATTATTATTACAATTAAGTACGTCTATATTTAAAGAAGTTTTCAAACTCAGATATTAGCGACAGGTTACTTCACATAGGGATATCTTCAGCGAGTATTTCCAACCAACGAAATATCTTTGCCTCAGAACGTGTATCTGCCAAACAATAGTGCATGATGAGCTTCGTATTAGTTATATAGTTATTAGTTTCATATTAGTTAGATATAACTAATATCAATTTTTTGCTGCAGCATTGCAATACTTACGTCCGTCAGTAGTATACAAGAGAATAAAAATGATTGTGAATATTGTGTTTAATTTTAAAACCTCTGAGAAATCAAACAAAACACTTCCCATACCACAAGTGAAATGAGTGACTTAGGGTTTCTGAACATGTCAAATACAGTGGTCATTAGTCCGATGTTGTGGATCTATATTCCGTGAGGTGGAGATGTTCCTCGCCCTCTCGATCGTATTAATTGGCGCGTGAGTTGCACCACAATGGGCGCCACCTGCATGACTGTCAACATTTAAATAACTAATCTCAGTGTCGAGTGGCCTAGTGTGAATTCTGCCATTTAAAACTGTGTCCTGCTGGGGGTTACGAGGACTTGCATTTCCGCTGCTGGTATTGGTGGGTTTACCACTCTTGTGAACACCCTCATTTAATCCAACGCTTTTCCAGAAGACGTGCACTCCGAAGCGCTGCTGAGTGGCGCGGCATGAAAAGGGAATCCCAGTAGCGTGACCAAATTGTGTGATGTGAATTATGCCATTTAAAACTGTGCTCGGCAGGCAGTGTCACGGAAGCTCGTCAGTGCCGCTCTTGTGAATACCTCAGTTTAAAGCAATGCTTTACAAGATGTCAAGTTACAAGCGCTGCTTGGTGGCTCCGTGACTGAGGCTGAACGGTGACCGTGAACGAAGTGTGAGCTCTGTGGCGACCTCTAGAGGTTTACTGTGAAAGCCATTTAGAAGTGTGTTCTGCAGGCGCGTTTGCGCTCGTGGTGATGGGAGTGCGCCACTAACCGCTACAGCCAGAGAATATATACATCAGGTAGAGCAGCGTCGCTCGTGTAGATATCTTCGTTTGAATCAATGTTTTGCAAACAGACACGCTACTCGGAAGCGCTTCTGAGTGTCTATGTGTGAAGGGAGCCAAAACTCAATGGCGCTTCCTAGTGGTGTAATGAGAAGGTTGCCATTTAGAACTGTGTTCTGCAGCCGATGACACGAAAACGCGTCTGCGCTGCTGGTCGTGGGAGTGCGACAGTAATCACTCCTGCGTCGCTCTTGTGAATACCTCCATTTAAGCCAATCCTTTCCCAGCTGAAACGCTTTTAGGAAGTGTTGCTGAGTAGCTGTACGTGAAGGAACCGTAGCAGTGCACCAGAGAACGAGCCAACACGAATTAAATGAATGTATTCTTAGCCGAAATGCAAGCTGTTTCTTATGTTGAGTTGTTCATCTTTTCAAAAATCTGTTTTCTTCTAACTATATCTCAAATAAATGTATATGGCATGCTTTTATGACAGTATTTTAAGACAGTAGTAGCAGAAATACTCTCGCATAGACTATCCGATCCTTAGTCATACGCAAATAATACATAAGTATTATTTGCCTACAGGAAGCTGGGAAAGTATTTTGAGAGAAGCACGTTGGATAGGCAGTGACGGTACCTCTTTTACAACCCATATCTTTTCAGAACTGACCTGAAATTTTGTCAGGACAGTGGCTTTGGGGACGATGATTTCGGCGCTAGCAGACACACAAAGCGACGGACGCGAGGATGGCTAGATGGGAAAAGAGACAGTTAGACATTGAAAACACCTCTTTACCGGACCTGTGAAAAGTTCAAACCTATCCACAGAAATCCACGTCGCCCATAGTATATCACACAGGTTCATTCACGAACCTGCATGTGTACATGTGCGAGTTGATACGGCCGGAATCGAATAGACAGTGGCATGAATACCTCCTCCGAAGCTTGCCCTCCCTATTCATTGAGATCGTGGCCGCGCTGCGGTTGAGATTCAGCGATTAGGTCCGCTGCCTCGTCTGAATGAGCCATTAGCGCAGGCGCGGAAATTGCTGCGGAGGCCGCGTCGGGCGGCGCATTATGCTCCGTGATGAGCTCCCAGCGTCACTCCGCGTCAAAGCTGCTCGCCCCACGGGTCGCCAAGACGATTCACCGCGCCTGAAGAGGGAGAAAAATATATTTGTTTTCTTTTTTTACTCGTACGTAGTTGCTTCTCATTGCTTACAATTCGGTGCTCGCTATACTCTACATAACGTACCTGGATCGAGAGGATCATGGTGACGAGAAAAATATGAAAACAGTTGAATGGTGCTACATACTGTCTTATGGAGGGAATAGTGAGTGGGTATTATGGGAGGGAAATATGAAAAGACAACCCGAATCAAGTTATCAACTAGTTAATTAGTAAATAAGTCAATCTCAGTCATTCAAATTACGTAAAAAATAAAACCATGTATGTACAAGGGGCGTTAACTGGTTCAAAGCGCGATGACTCGTTTTTTTCCTTTTTTTCTATGACCAATATATCATATCTATATATTAATAAGATATTTATAAACCATTGATGGTTCCGTTACTATTGTTGGGTACATTTCGCATATTTATTTATTTATTTATTTGCTCAATATTTTATTTTGTTCTACTGCGCTTTGTTTTCACCTTTTACACAAAATGCGTAGTGATTTTTTTATTATAGGTATAAAACTGTAGAGAAATCAAAGTTATTTAGTCACTAAATAGCTCTCATTCCTCTACTACAAACGCAAATCTAGCCTCGCATATAATTCTCTTTTCTCGATAGTCAATGAATAAGCGGATTAAGAGAGAAATGCAAACATAAAACAAAAAGGACCGCGGCCGCGCGGCCCATCTCGGGACTTGTGTTGACTTCCTATCAGCGCGCCAACGCGATCGCAGAATCGCGAGCGCATTCGTAAATTTCCGTGATTTACCTGCAGGCGCTCCGATCTCCCGCCCCGCCCCGCCCCGCCCCGCCCCGCCCCGCCGCCCCGCCCCGCCCCGCTCCGCCCGCCCGCTCCGCCCCGCTCCGCCCGCCCCGCTCCGCCCCGGCTCCGCGCCCGCTCCGCCCCGCTCCGCCCCCCGCCCGCCCAAACGCCGCGCAACGCCCCGCCCCGCCCCGCCCCGCCCCGCCGCCGCCCTGCCTCCCCGCTCCGCCCCGCCCAGCTACGCCCACTCCACCCCACTCCGCCCCACTTCCCCCTTCTCCGCCCCACTCCACCCTCTCGCGCCCCGCTGCGCCCGCCCCACAAAGCCCCGCCAGCCCGCCCCGCCACACCGCCCCGCTCCGCCCCTTTTCGCTCCATCTCGCGCCCCGCCCCGCCCCGCCCCGCCGCCCAGTCTGCACTACTCCGCCCCCGCGCCCCCGGCCGCGCAACCCTTCGCCCGCTACCGCCCCGACCTGTGCCCCCACCGCTCCGACCCACGCCCCGCCCAAAAAGCGCGCGGCTTGACAAATCCAGCGGCGCACAATGGCCGCTCCGCGCCGCTTCATTCCGCCTCGGTGGCGGGGAGAGGGTGGGGGAGGGGAGGGGCGTTCGTTAGAAGGGGCGATCGCGCCGCCGGCGTCCTCCTCCTAGCGGTAACTCGTCGCGGAACAAAGAGCGCGCTGCTGCCGAAGCGAACGGTGCCGCCCACAGGAGAGCTGACGGCGCCTCCACCCGGCAACCCCATTCAAGCACGGGATTCCATATTTGCGAATTTGCGCAGGATTCCGTATCTGGAGGTATAATTTGCGTTAATTGGTTGGTTGATTGTTCTGATTTGTTAATTGGTTGGTTGATCTGATGGCGTCTCCACCTTGCGCCCATTTAAGCAGAGGATTCCGTATTTGCGAATTTGCGAAGGATTCCGTATCTAAAGGTATAATTTGCATTGGTTTGATGATTGTTAGTGATTCCAGGCGCGACAACGGCTAAGACCATTAGTTCCGTAAGTGTAGTTCATGTTTTTTCGTCTCGAGAGTTAACGGTAATCCGGTATAATTGATATTATCTGTTTGAATGATTGTTAGCGATTCCAGGCGCGCCAACGGCTAAAATCATTAGTCCCGAAAGTGAAGTGCATGTTATTTCTCGTGAAGTGACGGTGATCATCCTCGCTGGATGGCGAGAACCGGTGCCGACCTACTGTCGACTTGCGGGGTTTTCCCCAATCAGGTACCTCCCACCAGAGGACAACGCCCGAGCCGGGACACGCTCTAAGCTCTCGCAAATGTGCTAGTGTAAGGAGAGGTAAGGAAGACGAAGAAAAGATGGCGCGCGGTTCTTCGCCCGCTTTTACGGGACAGCTCCGGTATTCCACTGGTGTTGAGCGGAAAAAACAGAAAAATTGCCGATCACAATAACCGAACTGTAGAATTCTTCACACAGCGACTGAATTCGACCTACCTGACAAGCTAGTGTTGAACATTTTGCCGTTGTCGAGACTCGAACGTAGGACCTCCCGGTCAGAGCTACTGCTGTGACATCAGTTGATGCCCTGAGCCCCGATCCCCCCCCCTCCCAAGAACAGCTGAGGGCGTCTCCACCTGGCGCCCATTCAAGCTCGGGATTTCATATTTGCACGATTTTCATGGTATAACTTGTACGAACGAATTTGTAATTAAATGTTGATTATTAAATCGTTAATTCATTTTTTACTGTATTCTGTCAAGGACATGAATATCTGTTATGAAGATTCAGATTTTGAATCTAACAATTAAACATGTGTCTTCAACAATTTAATGAGGAAATAATAAAATGTTAAAGACACTGTCAGTTACAAATTTGTGGAAGAACTATTCTATTTATTCACTCTTGATGAATGCAATGCGTTCTAATGCGATAAATTTATGCTGTGGATTGTAATGTTAAACAGAAGTTAGTTTTCCTGGTATCTTCCTCACAATGAACCGACGGGAAATGGGGTATTGCGTGGTGCGTGGATTGGAGAACGGTCTGAAAGGCCGGTGCAACTATGTGATAACGTTTCAATGACGTTGTGCAGAGACGGTCACAGGTTTCATTCACTCGGGCAGTCGTATTCCTGCGCTTGCCCCAGCGGGCACGGCTCCTCGAAGTCACAGCGACGGGACAAAGCGAGGACATTTGCGTGATGAATGGTCGCTTGCAGCCCAGTAAGTGAATGACAAAAAACAGAAGAAGCATTTTTGCTTCAAACTGATTTAATTTATTGGTAGCATACGTATAATTTGAGAATAACATACGCAAAAAGAAACATTCCAAGAGTTAGTAGGAAGTGGCGCACGGATTATAATAATATCGAGATTAGAAATACAAATAGTATCTGGCGTAGTTTCCTCATAATATTTTAGTTTTGGTTAAAGCTTTTTTGGGAGTGTTGCAGCCAACTTCAGTACATGTACATGTACATGTGTCGGCTACTGATTCGGTATATACAGAAGATTTTAACGAAGATTTTGAAAAATAGAAGTATCTATTACGGGAAATTTTACAAATGAAATGTAAATAATTAATTAATATATTAAGATGTATTTCATTTAATATGTAGGTTTACTAGCAAGTGCGGAAAATGGAAGTTTTCTTTGAAACGTACCTTCTTCAACTGAAACAACATGAATTCAAATGGTTTTGTAATGATACATTTGAAGAATTTGAATGACTTTCTTTTGTGTTCTGAATATGTAACATCGTTCAACAATTCTACGAACTTTTCTATGCGTTCGCGCACCCATCCAAGAGGACGTTTTAGTTAGCTGTGAACGTGTGGTAAGATGGACGTGCAACGAATCCTGTCTCATGCCTTATCGTGCACTCTCCTCACCTCACGGCCACCCCCTACGCCACCCTAGGAGGCCGGGGACAGATTGATTGATATTTCTGTGCACGTCAAATGTTCATCTCATTTGTCCAGTTAGTGTAGTGAACGTTTTATATGGAGAGGTGGCGGTTATTTTGTGCCCCGATGGATCGGGAGATCCGGCACCGACTTGCAAATGTCGGCTTGCGTATTTTCCTGCGCCAGAGCTCTCTTCTGCTACAAGCCCTAAGTACCCGAACACCCTCCCAAATATAGGGTAGCATAGTGGATGTAAAAATAAGTGTATGAGTTTGTTAGGAGAGGGCTGAGCATACGGAAGAGGAAGAAAATGTAGCGCGGTGTCCGTGGCCTTGTTATTTTACACTGCCCCGAAAAACTTCCGTAACGAAAAACTGTCGATCAGGACAAGCAGGTGTGCTCCGATTTTTACATCGTGCCACTTCACTGTCACGAGCTGAAAGGAGAAGAGAGCCTTGTCATCCAATGAGGAGCTCCAATACTAAAAATGCAAGTAGTACCGGAGCTTCAGATTTGATGATCACTCTCTCTCTGTATCTGTCCAGCTCGTGACCTTGAAGTGTCATTACCTACAAATCGGAGTGTAGCTTTGCGGCTAGTGCCTGCAATCCGGCTCCGCCAAGCCTCGAATGCGCGGTCAGACCGCCCGCGGACTCGGCGGCAACGCCGGCCGTGAGCGAACGCGGCCGGCGCGCGGGGCACCGGTCACGCGCGCCCTCGCGGGGCCCTGATCCCGGGGCTTAGCGCGCGGGAATAAGTCACCGCGCGCGATGGCCGCTGATCCCGCGGCTGTCGGCCCGCAAATCCCTGCGCGCGAGCGGGAGCGCGCGGGGTCGGGATAAAGCCGGCGCCCCGGCGCACCTGCAGGGACGCTGGCGGTGTGTCGGCCGCGGCGGCGGTGGCAGGGTGCTAGGGTGGTGGCATGGTGGGGTGGTAGGGTAGCGGTGTGGCAGAGTGGCGGCGTGGCGGTGGTGGGCGCCGGGGTGGCGGCGGCGGTAGCGGTGGAGGAGAGTGTGGCGGGCGTGGTGGTGGACGACGGGATGGCGGGGCGGCGGGCGATGAGCGGGCTGTGGACATTGGGTGGCGTGGCGGCAAGAGGCCGAACGGGGTGGCGGTGGCGGAGGGCGGCGTGGGTATTGGCGACGGGGTAGCGGGCGGTGGGTGGGCGAACGGGGTGTTTAGGTGGTGACGGCGGCGGGGGTTTGGCGGCGTGGTTAGTGGGCGATGGGGTGGCGGGCGTGGCGGGCGGCGCGGGTGGCGTGGCTTGCGAAGCGCGCGTGCCAAGCATGGCAGCGTAGAAGCGTGGCGGTGGTGGCCGAGGGGGTGGCGGGTGTTAGGGTGAATGGCGGCGGCGTGGGTAGTGGGCGATGGTGGTGCGGCGTGGCGGAGGCGTGGGCGGCGTGGCTTGCGAAGCGGCGTGGTGCGTGGCAAGCGTAGAAGCGTGGCGGTGGTTGAGCGATGGGGTGGCGGGATGGCGATGGTGGGCGACGGGGTGGCGGCGGCGATGGAGTGGCGAGGGCGCCAACGCGGCGTTTCCGCGCCATTAGCAGCAACTAACCGCGCCTAATTGCGCGTGCGGCGCCGCCCAGCGACGCGTCGCGATGCGGGCGCTCGCGTTCATCTCGGCCTAACGAAGCACGTGTCGCGGCGCGCGAAGGTGCTGCTGCCACGGTCCCCGTGACGCGGAGTTCGCCGACGGGGCCCTCTCCGTCACGGCCAGCTCCGCGCGCAGACAGAGCGCCTTCGCTGTGGAACATCGTCTCCTCTGGTTCATCTTCCCTGCGGATCCATTTTACCCCGCATCAACTGAGTAGGCATAGGGCATCAATTGAGGTCGCTGCTGTGCTTCTGATCGGAGGATCTCAGTGGCAGGATTTTCGACACTAGCTACAAAGGTAGATCGAATACAACCGCTGTGTGGAGGAGAATTCTAGCGGTCGGCTATTCTGGTTTTCTGGTTTCTCCGGTAGTTTTCTTTAGTTTCTCCTACCAACACCAGGTGAATGTCGGAGAAGTACTCTAACAGAGGGGCCACAGACCGCGCGCGATCTTTCTGATTCTTTCTTATCCTTTCCTAACCTCTTACTTACACACACATACACACTTATACACACATACATGCACGACTACCACACATGCTGGGAGACCAGTTGGGAGCTTAGAGCTTGTTTCTGTTGGAGTGTTGCCACACTGGCGAGAGATACCTGGTTGGGGAAATACTTGCAAGGGGACGGGTTGGTAGGTTCCGGATCTTGCCATTTAGCAGGGGAGATCACTCCCACCTCCTGTGATAAAAGCGTGCAGTACACTTACAGGACTAATAACCTCAGCAGTTAATACGCTCAAACACTCTAATAAATCAGTAAATCAATCCAACTAGCCCTATCCCTGTTTATAATTGCCTTCATTGTCATGTTATTTGAGCATTGCCAATCCTTTCACGTCTGAAAAGTCTATTTTTAAAATGAACCTAAAAGAAATGAACTACAAAAATATGTTTCCGTCTAAATCCAAAAACAAACAGTTTAGATACACCACCGCTTTTGTTTCTTTTGTTACTCTCGGATATATTTTGTATCCTGAAGTAATGGTGCTCTCTGCCAATATTTTCACCAGTTAGACTCGGCCAACCTCAGTATCCCAACTCGTATCCTGGCTTTATGAAATTTCAGTTGCGTGTGTTTACGTGCTACAGGGATACTGTATCATGACGCACAATCGTTGTCGTAAGTAAGTGTATTCCGTCCGCAATTTTGCTCTTATTGAATTAAAGCAACGGACAAGAAACAGGTGATCATATCTATTACTGTCTTGAGTTTTCGATCCCTTCGCTCCCGTCAAAACTGTTTATCTAGTCTCATAAATCCACCACCCTTAAGATAATCTAAAACACCGGTCAACTGAGTACAAATCCCTACCTTTATGGATACTCGGAACTCGGGACCACACACATTGCACAGCCAGAGCTTTAAATTTCAACCCACTTCTGTTTATTTTCTCGCCGCGCTCCGCCCCTACCTCAGTTTGTCGCCGCAAGAACCACGCCCCCCCCCCGCCTCGACCGCCGCCTCCACCGCAGCCGCACTTCGTCTTCATTACCCCCCTCCCTCGTCACGCGGCGCGGCGCGCGTCGGGCCTCGTACGCCAACTCTTAATGGCGCGCGCGCGACCGCAGCGCCGACGGCCGCGGGCGCGCGTTAGCACCCGCTCGGGGTAATCGCCGGGACTCGATCTCGGGTCGGGCGGTGGATTCTCGAGCCTTACACGCGTATCGCTGCCGCCGCCGCCGCGTTTATCCGCGTGCCGAGCAAATGTCCTGGCTGAGAGATCCTCCCAGTCTGGTCGTTGAACGAAGCTTTGCAGGGCGCGCAGACGGAATACGGGAGCGTCTGGCTTCCAGATGCATGTGTAAATGCCGTGCTGATTTGCGATGTTGTTGAAGTTGATGAAAGGGCAATTTGATCCAGGAATTAAAGTAGGCGGTCAGAGAGAGATTATAACGGAAAGATACTACATCGTGCATAAATTAACAACGAAGGCAAAAGTAGATTTTCCAAAGTCTACAAAAGTATCACTATTGAAATTGTAAAATGCATTTATGTTTTTAGTTGTTAATGACCGAAGTGTCGATGCGACGATATATAAATTTAAGTTTTAAAAAATTATCACTAGTTTGAATTATTGAAAATCCTTTTTTCCGTTTTCCAAAATCCGTTTTTGTTTCGTTTCTGTGTATTCACGTAGAACTGTGAAAATATTCTTAATTTATGAATATATTTGCTTTCAAAATGTAATGCAGACATTCAGTATACTTTGCAGCTTCAGAAAACGTATTCATATGATTCATTTACAGCCGTAAAAAACCTACAGCACCATTTTCCGCTTACCGATAATATTTTATTGGGAAAGTTATTGGTGTAGGAAATTGTTGAAGTTCGGAGTGTTAATAGTTGGCATTTTTGGAGTGACGTATGTAGATATTTGATTCAAGGGGGTTTAAAAATATCTTTGGAGAGATATAACGCTGTTAGGAATATTGACTTGTCGACAGATGTGAAAATAAAACGGATCAATTTGGCCGAGGTGAAATAAAGTGTGTAAAATTTAGACGATAACTTATGGTTATGTAAAATGTGGTAAAATTATCGAGAGTTGTCTGTAATTCTGATAAATATTGTACCGTATCGGCCTCAAAAACACGAACACACATGAAAGGTGTTTTATTATATCCGAGTCAAATCGCAGTCTGCACTCTCCCAGCGCACTGCCTATAGATGACAAGGTCACTTGCCATCGCGCTGCTGTAGAACTACCTCTTTATTCGTACCTCATTTACATCAAGTCTCAAATATTCGTTTCTGCCGTTTGTATCGAAAAATAATATCTTGCTTCAGATGATATCGTAGAATATTGGTTGCCGATTCGGCATACCCTAAACTGTAGTGTTTGGACGTTATAAAACAAAAAAAAAACAAAAAAAAATAAGTAAATGTAACATAAGTCTCTTCTTAGTAATTGGTATTTCATGATCTAAGAAATAAATGCATTTCTTATCCTGATTGAAACTCAGATTCTATATATATTATTATTACCCATAGTACGTTCTTGGTTATTGATTTCTGTAATGTTTTGACTGCGACGACTTCCTCTATTAAGGTGAATAAGCTTACAAATGTTTTGCGTAGATGGATTGTAGATTCCATAAAAAATAAGTAATGGGTAAAATGCCATTTGATGTGATACTATTTTCATTAAACGTGTAACGTACGTAGAATGCAGTTCTTTCCAATTAGTTATTGAATGTTGTGAATAATTATATATTACGATTCCTTAATTTTGTAAGTTCACGAATGTTTAAGTTTTATGAGTGGTTAAATAATGTAAGAAATGGCTTGCTCTAATATAATCTCATACTCATTGACAGTGATTATGTCCTAATTATTTTACTTTTTATCATTTCAGGTGAGTGGTCTGAAATTCAGAGGTGAAGATAGAACGGAACCGCGTGTGAGTATTAATAGTAAAGCTTCAAGCCTAACTTTTACAAGTGTAATATATGTATATACATACACATATATATTCGAGCGTAGACATTAATAATCATCATTATCTGCGAAGATTAGATTTTTTAGTTTGTTCCAGCTCCTACAATAGCACTATCTTCTTAGTGTTTTTCCACTTTCTTCTCCTCTTAAGGTATCAGCCGTTCTAGTTATTCTCTCTTCAGACATTCTTAATATATGATTTTTCGATTTCACTTATTCTGTTCAATAATTTCACTTACTCTGATATGTTTAATTGTTTTGCAATGTCATCATTTTAGTGTGATCAAAAAGTATGCATACAGCTAAATTTCTGAGAAATTTCATTTCTGTCAATTCAGTTCTCCTTATTTGATTGTTAGTTAATGTCCAGCATTAACTTCCATATTGCAAGATGATTAAGACCATTGTTTTATATAGTTCTTTCATTGGGTATTTCTAACTTGATTTTTCAGTGTACGTGCTATTATATCACAAAATTTCTGTATTTATTTAATTTTACTTCCAGGTCACTATTTTTTTAGTTTTGCAAGAGAATTTTCACATACAATATTTATATATTTGTTTGTTTGTTTATTTATTTACCCATAATAAGGCAAAGTCTCAATTACAGTAGGTATTACAAAATAGAAGCAAACAAAAAAAGAAAATCATCAATTTCAAATGAAATCACGGAAATCCAATAACAAGAATAAACATTTTTACAAAACTTGATAAAACATAGCTCACCAGTAAGACACAAAAATGGAACCGTTATATCTTCAAAACAGCTATTACAAAAAAATAAAAATGTAACAAAAATTAGCATACAATGACAATATTAGAAAAATGGAAAACGCATCTTGAAAATAATCTGGGCATAATAGCGAGCAACGCTTAAAACAATATATCCGCATTTAGTGACACTTCAATATTTTATTTAAATTTTGTGTATATTGTAGAAAAAAACTAAATTGTAAATACCACACTATACTCAATTTATTGAATTTAGAGGACATTCTCAGGAGTAGTGAATGTTTGTTCGGTGTGGTGTTTAGTTTGTTAAAATATAATAATTCTCGTTCTCCCAAATGGAAATCTCATGCATTAAAAGGCAATTGTGACAGCAATTCACTGTTATCTGATAGACCATTGACTATTTTAAATGAAAACAATTGTTCAGCAAAGACTCTTGTACTGGCAAGAGTAGTTAGATTCAATTCTTTAACTATTGTATTATAATAAATTTCATAAGCCGTTTGCTTGACCTTTTTGTAATACAAATATACAGTCTCTATACCGTCTTTGAATAGCGTAGCCGAAACATCGCTTCTTGAACCTATTGGTGACCCCGGGGAGATCATCTTAGTCCTTGTAGGGGTGCGAGAAGCCGTGTCGCCGCTGCTGATGCAGCTGTCGCCTCTCGTTCCCGCTGCGCCGCTCAGCTGGCTATCGCTCTCCCGGCTGCTGCTTTATTGAGTCAACTTGAACGGCAATGGGGCGACGAATCTGCTCGAAAAGACGGCAGGAACTTTGCCCTGCAAGCCTTCCAATTGGTGCCTGTCCTCCGGTAAAGCTCCATTTACTCTCACCCCCTCCTCAGAACTCAATTCTAACTTTGACAGGGGCCGTAATTGTGGCTAATTGTAACTGGGACTCTGACTAAGTCTGACTGTGACTGGCTGTGATTATGACTGAGTATAACTCTTACTCTACCGTGACTTAGGCTGTGACTATATGACTGATTGTAACTCCGGCTCTATGATTCTGGCTGTGATTTTTTGACTATCTGTAACTTTGACCATAAGTCTGAGTGTAAATTTCTCTGTGACTATGTCTACCTGTAACTCTGGCTGTGACTCTATGACTAACTGTAACAGTTACTCTGAAAACTTTATGACCAACCTTTCAGAAAACTCTTTCTGAACTGTAATTCTGACTCACTGTGACTATTACTAAATTTATCTGTAACTTTCTCTGTGATTCTTGCTATGACTCTTACTACGACTCTGACTGTAATTATGACCCTGATTGTGGTTCTGGCTGTGTTTTTATTAATAAATGTAATTTTAATTATGATTGTGACTATGTGACTGAATGTATCTCCATCTCTGCATGTGACGCTGACTGTTACTTTGCCTATGACTAGAACTAACTGTAACTTTATGACTTTGTATCTGAATAATACACTGGCTACAAATTTCGCTTAGACGCTGGCATTGTCTGCGTCCCTGGCATTTTCTGTAAATTTGGCGTTGTCTGTGATTCCGCTTATGATTCAGACTACGACTGTAATTCTGTCTCTCATTATAATTCCGTGACTCCGATTGAGGCTGACGATAACTCTCGTTCTGAATATCACTCACTGTTGCGTTGCGTGCCGTGCTTGGATGGTTGGCTCGGAGACAAGACCCTCCATACTGATTTACCCTCCAACTTGAGGTCAGTGAGGCAGGTGTCTCCCCATTAGGCAATCGGCCGGTACTACTAGGCTGCGTGGCTTGTGGAACGCGGCTCCTGGTGCGAAAGTGCTCAAATACCTGAGGCCTTTACCTCATAGACCAGGAGAGGTGTCTCAGGGCATCAACTGATGTCACTGCTGTGATCTCTGTTGATCAGGTTCAGGTAATCAGGTTCGAGTCCCGACAGTGGCAGGATTTTCGACTAAGCTTGTCAGCTAGGTCGAATTTAAGCACTTTAGAGGAAAATTCTAGAGGTCGGCCGCTTCGATCAGTAGTTTTCCGTGGTTTCTCCAATCAATGCCAGGGGAATAACGGAGGACTACACAACCAGCAAAACGGGTCACGGACATCACTTTCTTTCCTTCCTCTTTCTTGCCCTACTCCAATCCCTTACTTACCACACTTACACTTACATGCACTACATTACCACACAAGTCGGGAGACTAATGACAATAGCAGTTGGCGCGCTAGAAAACACCAATTAATCAATCAACAATTAATACATATTGAAATACATATTGTGGCTGCTGCCAGGAGCATCAAAGCATCGTCTGCTACTTCCATACCGTAAGCGTTCTGTCTGCTTTATGCCCGGTGGAATTAAACGAAAACACTATGTGCCTTCCAAGATTCAATGCAAAATTAAACGAGACTCCGTGTAAAGGTACTCCTCAATGGCGAGTTCACGTACGCGCCTTTGTAAGAGGCAATGGTTTTACGTTGCGGAGAAAAAGCGCCCAAGAATCTGGCATGAACTGTCGGCCGTACAAGTGAGCAGGCCTTGTAAAGTTGTCCAGTAGAGCAGTAGGTAGCTTGCTTGACGAGTGCTAAGTAGTTTTTAGTGTTCAAATTTAAAAGGTTTTTGTCCTGAGTCCTTTAAAATCTCAGTCAACTATCTCTATTTTTGAGCAAGTTAAAATGAAAATCGGAGTTTATTTCAGCCGTAGGTGATCTAGATAGTATTGTAAAAGTGACAAAAATACATATTGCTCTGCTCCAAATGGTTTCCAAAGTACGGATGTATAGAGCAGACGCTTGTTGACCATCCAATCTAATTCATAACTTCTAATAAGTAATTTTCATATTTTTCAATTTCATCGCTTTCATTTTTCAATTCATTAACGACTACTTATACAGAACGAACGTTTTTGTGTAGATATTGATTTAGTAGTCAGCTGTGCAATATTAATTTCGAAGCTTTTCTGCCCAACTAGAGTAGCCACTCCTCACTAAAAATGTTTTTATCTCAACTATCTGTACCCGTGCGAACATTCCTCGCGTTATAAAGTATTGTTTTAAAAATGAAAATAGATTCATACTGAATCCCGACTTCCAACAGCCAGCCACTGAACTGCTCCACCTACGCATGCTACGGAGTTGAAAGTGCTAAATCTCCAACATCTAAAGAAACTGCAAAAGCATATCATTTTACTTTCTCGCCGTTACTTCGTAAGAAGAGAAAGTATTGCAAATCGTGCGCCGAAAAACGGCGAATATGCGATGGAAAAACTCTTATTCTCGGGCCCTGTTAACGGAAAATCGTATAGAATACTGCATAGGGAACATAACTCTGTCTTCATGTGACCCGCATATTTCTCTGGTAGGTTCCCCACATTGTCTCGCACTTTCCTGTTGCGTTCTCTTCGCATTCTGCGCACATGGCCTGTACACGAGGGTTCCCCCAGTTTACTCGCATGTTCCTCACATATTCCCTACACGTTCAAGTTACCGTCACTTCTCCCCTTTCTCCAGCACGTTCTCTCACATGTACCCTAAATCCTCCTCCGAATACTCCCCATGAACCCCATTTCCTCAGATGTTCTCCAAGTGCTCTGCAAAAATTTCTTCTGAATGTTTCCCACGCGACTCCCGTATGTTGTACTTATGTTTCATAATATATTCCCACACATATTAATCTTACTATTAACCTGCATATTCTAAAATTTATTTTAATTGTTTTTTCTTTTTATTATAATCGTTTATAAAATTGACGGCAACGTATATAGCAGTAGCTAAGCAGACAGGTAAAACAGGGTGTTCTGAATTGCTAGATTACTCAGAAGATAAATAGTAGGTTTTGAGAGTAACTTCCATAGAAAATGAAACATTCTTTTTACTTTTAATATTAAATACGATTTTTTCCATTTTCTTTCATTTTTTTTAGGATTTATTCTTCTCACCATTCATATTTCAAGAATATGGGAAGTGGATGTTGTAAAGTTGTGTACCCGAAAGAACTAAATCTCCAAAAATGTAATAAGTTTAAAACGGTATCATTTTGTAGAGTACTGCTCTTGTTGAATACTCGTTCCCCCGTATCACTTCATTTACCCACCTGTCACTAACACTCGTGTCTTATCGTAACTTATCTCCATTCAAGGAAACAAAAAGCTAGTTTTAAGGGCTTATAACGCTTTGTATCCGTATTATGTGCGATTCTTGCTTCTGTGCGATTGCTGGTATCAGTATGCTGTTTTTCTTCCTTAATATGCAAACTTCAGTTTTTGCTGTTTTTGTTCCTTAATAGGCAAACTACAGTTTTTGCTGTCGTAAACCTGTTCTAACAGAACTTCAGAGAAATTCTCTACGCATCACATATACTGGGTTTGTGTCGACAGTTTCTCATAAATTATCAAACAATGTCATGTAACAATACCATACTATATAAAGAGAAGACACCAGGAGGAACCGTGCAAAACCTCTGGGCTTTAAATATTTATATTTAATAAATATTTACTACTTAAAAAGTGAAAACTGCTCCTTAGACGAACCTTGATATCTCCGAATCGCCAACTTCTGAGCTGTAATTTACAACTTGTAGAGATGTATTTCCTCAAAAAACAATGTAAAAGGCTTTCTTTTGTTATTTAAGGTCGCATCAACTGCTAGGTCATTAGCGACCACTATTGCGTGTAACGGTATGGTAACTATGAGGATGACACGATATGGTGATGATAGGGGTGTGAAAGGACGAACGCAATATTACCATGTCCGAGGCGGGACTTGAACCCGCGATTCTCCGGTTCGAGATCGCTACGACACTACTACCTCAGCGATCTCGACCATCCGGACCGGCATTTAGAAGTTGTAATAGCAAGAAAAGAGTAAAGAATAGAGGAAAAGAGTAAAATAAGACGTTATTCTTTAAAGAGAACGTTTCTTATTCGGACGACGGTAATAGATTTGTAATGTGAATTTTTCCCATTTTGCAATTTCTATTTGGTTTGATACGTTCCTCTCAATCCTAAATTTCTTTCGTTTTTGTTCCTTTTATGTCAAATTAGTCGGTGGAGTAGGGTTGTTAACGTTTTAAGTGTTTAGTTAATGACAAGTACACGATCCAATTTATTTTCTTGTATTTATAAGTTTTTTCGAAATTAAAATAAAAGGTCATCATTAAATTGAATTTTACGTCCCAGTAACGCTTGTGTACACTATGATAACAAGAAGGCATTCTGACATCAATTACAAATTAGAAAATAAATAAGTTTAATGGTTTCATTGATTTTAATTCAGATCATTTTTAAATTATCTTTTGTGTGCTCTGAGATATTTCAATTCACCGAGATTTTCCTGACATTTACAGATATCAAGTTGTAGACACGAGGCCGAGATTTTGCTTTGCGGTAAAAGCTTGAGCGCAGAAATACGAAAAATAAAAATATTAAGAGGAATATTTCGTTGCGAAGTCTTTCCTTCTGTTTACTCTGAAGCATCCTACCGCAGATGCAAGCTTGTGAGTACAAGTAAGCTTGTGAATCTCTTGTAAGTTTGGACGTGAAATGAAAGAGTAAGCTTCTTGGAAATATGTTTGTATTTGTTTTCCTGAAAGAAAGCATATTTGTTTTTTCTGACCGGTCGCATATCACTGACCATTTGGTAGTTTTATCATTTGTCCTACAATACGGAAAACACTGCAGCTGTCATACTTTTCTAGACATCATAACATCAATTATGCATGCATACTGTCGAAATTGTTTGTGGTCAAAAAGGGAAGTTTTCAAGAAATCTATCAAAGTCGGGTCTCATTTTCTTGAATTATCAGTAACGATAAAAACATTCAGTATCAAGATGTCTTAGTTGGTACAGCTTGGTTATCTCATCCACAGCACTCTTTAAGGCTTGGTTCCCAATGGCAGTGTTTTTTGTTACTTTAATTCGTTAAACATTTAGAAGAAATAGAACGCAATACAGATAATGCAGTGGAGAATGTAATTTTCATTTAAACTCATCAAGTTTTAAAAAAGTCAACCTGGATGACTGAGTGTGTACCGACTCAGCACTTCGGACCGAATGGTCGAAGGTACGAGATCCGCCTTGTGTATGGTTTGTCTCGTGTCTCTCGTGTATGTGTTGGCCCGGGGGGGGGGGAACTCGCGATCCGCTGACCCCAGATCCGAGGAGCCCGCAAGTGTGTTTGTGTCTAGTGTATGGTCGAATATGCGCCCCATCGCGACATAGAAGGTAACCGGCTGTCGGTTGGAAAAGACCTAGGTAAAAAAAGTTTAAAAAATAAAAATATTTACGTTTTTAAACCTTTAGCGCCTAGTTGCGGTACGACGTTTTCAAGTGGTTGCTGAATTTTGAGTACGAAATAAAATGGAATATTATAAAGGTATGTATTCGTTACCAATAATACGAGAAAGCATATGCTGTTGCGCGCTGCCACTAGTTTCATATTTCGTAGTAGACACTGCAACTAAGCGTCAAACCGAAAATTAGGTAAGTGGTTTACTTACTTTAAAACGAAACCCTATAACGCGCATAAAAGTACACTGGGACGATTACGGCGTTGGAAGCGTCATGCACAAAAGTATACAGAAAGAACGTCGTCAAAAAACAATAACAGTCAAATGCGGAAACCATTAGGTTTCATATATTTACTTCTCGCCTATTTTACTGCTAGTAATAGAGTCCTTTTGTGAACGGTACTGAATTTATGGCTCAGTTTGTCGTGGAGAAAAGTACAGCTAGACAGCCGGTCTCCCCAACCCCATTCTTTCCGGAGCCTCTGCGGCCGTCCTGAGCACGTCCGTTTCAGAGGCAGCCTTAAAACTGCGCGCTCGTCGCCAAACTTTACGTAATAAATGTTGTTGAAACTTCCAAACTTTTCTTTAGCTGTCATATTGTTCTTGGGCGATATTTGTTTGCAGAAAATTATTTCAGAACGCCGAAAAATTCTTGCCCGACATGTTTATTTCTGGGACAGCTCATTGACTAAATCGTGAAGGCAAAAATGGGAATCATTAAAGCACCAAAACGAACCCTTTAAGAAAAAGAACTAGGCGAAGTAGCTCTTTTGCGTGATATGTGTTCATTTTTCACTAAATAAAATTATATTTCTATATAGTACCGTTAATGTTAACCGCCTTTTCGCAGTAAACAGTTTTTAAGTGGCACTTGATGTCACAATTTGTTACGTGATACATTGTTACGCGATTTATTACATTTTTTCGGCATAGTATGACCTCATTACAACACGTTTTGTACATCGAATAAATGTATGGTAGAAAATATATTAGACATTATTATAGAGTAACTGAATGGGTGAGTGGAAAAATGTTACTTGTCCTGTTAGTTCCTTTTACGATAATTCGAGTTATAATAGATAAGATTTTAAGATATTATAGTTCTATTAGATAAGACACAAAACTGTTGAGATTTAAACAATTTTCGCATTTTAGAATTGGTGTACCAAGTCTTCCAAATATGATCAGAGGAATAATTGCGATAAAAATTATTAGAAATGAGTTATAATTTAAACAAAAACTGTGAACCTGAACTGTTTTTTTCCTCAACGATGATTTACCATCCAAATTTCTTTAAAAATAACTATGTACCACGAAAATAAATTTTATTGTTGTAAGAGTGCACATAAGGAAAAAAAATTGGGTTTGTCCACATTCTAAATCAAAACTTTAAGTCGAGTTCATATATTATGACCTCTTCCTTTTCAAGATATTTTTGTGAACAAGTGACGTTCAATTCACTAAACATAAACTTCACAGAATCTGATGAATAGTGTGCAATTTTCGTTGGAAATGATTCCGTTTGTCCTTTTGCCTTGACAAGATTTTCGTACCTTATTAAACGATCTGTTCTTGATGAACAAGTTTCAATAAGGAAAATTTTCTGTCTTTATTATTGTAGCTATAGGAAGACGCCGAAAAAGTGGAACTTTTGCAATTTTAAACAAACCAAGGGTTTCAATGAAAATGATAGCTGCATCTTAAACGTCTTTTACGCTATCTCAAGACAAAATTAAACTTTGAAAATGTTCCAGGGGATGCATGTGAAGTATCCCCAAAATTAAAATATCGATTTCAAATTCAACGGGCCGCGACATCGAATGGGAAACTCAGTTTTGAGGAAAATCCTGCTTATAGTTTAGCCGCTAACGTAGTGTTATAGACAGACGGACAGACGTTGACATGTGGCCAGGCGTTTCGCCGTCAATCAATTTTTCAGCATCAAAGACCCGCAAAACATGGACTCACACTACACAAGGAATTAGAGAAACTATTTACTTAGCTGTCCGGGTGACGCCGATGGCGAAGGTGCCAACGTTTCGGTCGCCATTCTGCGTCCTTCCTGAGGGTGTAATGCCTTAGAGGGCGTAATCCATATTTTCGTTGCCAGGACCCAGCAATAAGAGTTTTTCTGTCGAACATTGGCCGTTTTCCTGCAGCAATAACATTACTCTCTCTATACTGTGTAAGCAGAATGAGAGTAAAAGTCTTCTTCACTAACCACAACCGCAATTGCACGTTCGTTCGCCACACGCCTACTCCTACAATTCGTTCGCCTACTAGGCAACAAAACGTCTGATTTTCATAGATTGATTGCAACTCGCACCACAAAACTCCATAATAAAGACTAGTGAGGGTAGAGAATGTTACACACTTTCTCCTACTAGATTGTTTTCTAATCTCTCTAGTGAAAGCTAGCTTTCCAGTATTACCCCACCCTCTTTCCAACTGCAATTTATCGACCACGCATCGGCTCCAAAACGTCAATTTTGCACTTTTTCTCAATTTGTTGCTCCCCTAAAAGTTGAATTGAAACATGTCTTTCAGAATATTTCAGAAGAGTAAAGCAAAGTTTCTATGCAAATTTTCATTGAAAACAATAGGAGGCTTGCTTGAAAAAATGTTTGGTAATGAATAATTTTGTTCTCATTTTCACAGGTTTTCTTGTGTTTTCTAGAAACTTTATACAAAATTTGAAGCACTTGGGTTCATAAATTTAATAATACATATAAAATTGTCCAGAATGTAATTAACAATGTGAGAGATATTTAATAATTTTTTTTGCAGTTTTTGAAAAATGAAAAGAGTAAATCATTATGACATATATTCCATTTATTTAGTGCATTTAGTATTATTCATACAAAAAGTATGAAGAAAAAATTACAGCCGTGTTTAGAAACTATTTTTTCTTTGCCTATACTTCACTCAAATTAACTACTTTTATTTCACGAAAACTACTAAAATTTTCGGAATTTTCATGTACATGTCATTAATTAAGTAAAGAACGAATTGTTTTTAAATTGCCTTTTTTGCTTGTTATTTATTGCTGTTTTTGCTGCCACATAACTTTCTCTACACCACGTATGTAGTATGTGAGAATGTAAAATGACGGCAAATAAGCGTTCATTGAACTCGTATTAATTTTAAGGTATTAAAATTTAGTGTTTGTACTGTAAAACTAGTTAATAAAAATAAATGGTAACATACCTAAGGCTCCTTACCTTTCATTTAAAGAAAAAGTCATGAAATTTTGTTGAGTAGAAAACTCGACTATTTTTGTGAAAGAAACTGCTTAATGTTTTTAACTATAGAGATAAATCAACTGAACGACATTTCCCTACCTCACACACTTCTCATTCTGGTACACTTCTCTTTCTGGTACATTTCTCAACCTGATAAATTTCTCAACCTGATACATTTCTCAACCTGATACATTTCTCAACCTGATACATTTCTCAACCTGATACATTTCTCAACCTAGTACATTTCTCAACCTAGTACATTTCTCAACCTAGTACATTTCTCAACCTAGTACATTTCTCAATCTGGTACATTTCTCTACTTGGTACATTTCTAAACCTCGTTCATTTCTCAATCTCGTAAAATTGTCAAATTCTGCACGTGTTAGCAGTGCTACACGTATTAACGTAGGTATAACCAACCTGATGTAGTAATGCTGCCACACGCTTGTCAGCACCCTCGCCCCCGAGCGGCCCCTTTGTCACCGCCGTAGCGCTCCACCCCATCCCCTCCGCCTTCCCCCCACCCCCGCTCGTTTTCTTTCTCGCCTGTTTCTCCCCCATTTCGCCCCTCCTCCCCCCTCAGGGTTCGTGCCCACTGCCGTGCTGCCCCGTTCGCCCCTACGCGGTGAACTGCCGCCCTCAACCTATCGTCCCTTTCATGGCGTCTTATCGCCACGGCGCGCTTACATTCACCGCCTTATTGCTTCGCCACTGCTCTCCTTCACCGCCCCGAGCCGCCCGCCCTCCCGTCGCCCCCGGCCGCCCTGACGAGGCCCTGGCCGGCGCGGAAACGAGACGCGGGGGATTTGGCGGAAATTAGGTGGCGCTATTTGTCGCCCGAGGGCGGCCGGGGCAGCCGGAGGCCCCGCCCCCGCCCCGCGCCGGGAAAAACAGCGCCGACGCGAGCGTGCCGGCCGCCGGCAACAGGAGGGGCGGCGCGGCGAATGGAAATGGCGGCGGGCAGGCAGCGAGGCGGAAAAAGGGCGCGTGACAACAAAAGCAATGAATGGGGAAAAGGAGCAGAAGAGTAAGGTCAGTAACGGAGTGAATATGAAAGATAGGACTACAGCTGAGTTTATTCGAAACACCAAGAAACTGAACCGTAGCCATCTGTTGTCACTGTATCGAATCTCACTGTGAGATCCTAGGATTTGAGTCGCGACTGTGGTGGAATTTTCCAAAGTAGCGAAGTTGGAAAAAAGTGCTAGCGGCCGGCTGCTCTGACCGCTTTCCGACTTTTCATCGATCAATACCAGGCGAATGCTGGAGCAGTACAGTTATAAACGGGTCAACGCTTGCGATTCGAATCCTTGTTCCTACATATCTTACACACACACACACACACACACACACGCACACACACTCACCTGCACTACACTCACACTCATGGTGAAGAATCAGTCGGTCGTCCTGACTGGGGCAGCAGCCCACTGAAGGAGATATTTCGAGGCGAGAAACCCCGCAAACAGACATGTAGTTCGACGCTCAATCACGTGTTCCAGCGGGAAGGGAACCCCGCCACTCCCGGAAAACATTTAACAGAACACGTACGGGACTAATGACCAAAAACAGCTGACGCGCTCGGAAATATCAATGAATGAAACTGAACGGATGATTTACATCACGCTCCAAAACAAATTAAAACCTGCGCCAAATGAAAACAGATCTATTTACAAATCTGTAATAATGTTAAAACTGACTTACTTAACGGTGGGAATATATTGTCATGCAATAATGATATTTATAATTACAACACCCGTCGTAGAAATCACGTTCATCAAGTGTCAGTATCAACTGCTCACTACCAGAAATCCACATACAATACATGTACGTTACTTTACAAAGCAGTGCCAGGTGACATTAAACAACTGAAGTCGTTCCACAAATTTAAGTTTAAAGTAAAATCGTTTCTACGGAATAACTGGTTTTATACAATTACGGACTATACTGATTATGAAAAAGAAAAATAATGTTTATTTTAACAAAACAGAGATATATAATGATTTAGTTTACATTTGTATTGTATGTTTTTTAAAAGACTTAATATGTTTGTAACAAATAATGTACTTCAGCTTCTGGGTCAATGACCCCCATCTCGATCATATTTTTGTCCAGGTTCTCTGATCCATTGAGCAAATGCTAAGATGGCTCCTTGCTTTGCTTCTGGACGTAAATGTAGCTTCACTATGCGGACGTTTTGTTGAACTCTCCTGTTTCATGTAATGGTAGGAGTAGAGGTAAGTTACTTTTTTGTGAGCAATGCATGAAAATGATACCTGCAATTCGTTTACCGATGTAAATAAGTTCTCTATATTGAGCGTCGATGAACCCCACATACGTCACATACAGTTTTTACTGTTTTTTTTACTAAATAATTCTAATCTAATGTGTGAGAAGCGATGAAACAGTGTACGAGAGTGTCTTATTTCGACATTAGGTGTAAAAGTGTAAAGTAAAATAGTAGGGGCAAGATTATGGGTCACTCAATTCACACGCTAGATAATCATTCGAGAACGATGTTGGTAGAAAGATAACATGAGGCGCTGATACGAATTACGGCATTTGGAGTAGAGTGGCGCGAGTTCCTCAAAAAGAAAGGTTGGAGAAATGGTGGGAGCCTTCCGAAAAAAAACGGAGATAGCGAATGTGACGGAAGGAATTCGCTGAGAAAAGGGCGGGCCTGAACCTCTCTAACAGGCGAATATACCCTGCGGCACATCGAGAATCCAAAAGAAACTCCCGAAGGAGTGGAAAAATCCAACAATAAAACAGCCACATTAGTATTATTTATAGCGCATGAAAGGGCGCTCCGGGGCTCGTATAAAAATGGCGAGTCCGCACTTATGAAACGGTAAAATATGGAACAGAGAAGGCGCGGATATAAAAAGAGTTTCTTTCGGAAGTTGCAAATGAAGGATGCAACATTTTAAAAGTCCATCTTCTCTGGTGTCACTGAATAACTTCGGTTATTTTTAAAGAAAAATGTAAAAACTGAGCATGTAACGCAGAGCAAATAAAAACCAACGAAAAATGTGGTTTTCGAAGATTGAGTAGTGGCGTGACTAACACACAGTTTTTGCAAAATTCATGAAGTTTTAAAGAAATAATCCCCTTCCTCGTTACTCTCCAAATAAATCTCCCTTTGCTGAAAACATTTTCTTGACAATAAAGATAGGTTTTATAGTTCTTAGCAATTCATTTACGCGTCTGTGCTAGAACAAAGGTTTTTATTATAATTTTTTATCAATTTTCAGAAAAATGCTTCTTTGACATGTATTTTTGTACACTGAATACTTATAAGACTAGTAATACTCTCAGGTTTTCATCTGATCGATTATTCATTTCATTTCTATGTCAATAAGATTTTTTCATACTTTAAGTATTTCTTTTTGATGTTCAATGATTCATTTCTCGTATTACATTGATTTATTTTATGGGCAGTATTAATTTGTATATCACAAAAAACTTTTCATTGTTTAACACAAACTCCTTTAATCCACATATTACTTTGATATTCAATGTATATACACTGAATATAGCATTTTTCTGAATTAATTTTCTAATTAACGCAATAAATTGGTAATTTAATTGAAATATTCGAACCAAATTTGGTTCCTAATCAAGTGATTCATTGTAAATGATAGGAATTATCGGATTTTCCCTGCGTAGCCACATCGTGTTTTGCGTGCTCAATGAAAATAAATTTTAACTATGAGGCGCAGAATTGACACGGTTTGATTTACTGCAAAAATTATACAAATATGTGCTCATTTGCAATGATAACAAAATTACGCAAACACGTTGAATGCAGAATACCAAGCAGGAACACGAAGCGTGTGGTGCTCGCGTACAGAAAGCTCAGTGAGAGCGTAGGCTTCCGCGGCCGGAGTCAGTATTTACTAGGCTGTCCGGGTGACCATCGTGCAAGGCATTTCGCCCTGAGGAAGGTCGCAGAATGGCGACCGAAACGTCAGCACCTTCGCCATGGACGCGGCGTCACCCGGACAGCCTAGTAAATAATTGAAAGATCTGTGTTTGAAACGGTTCGCGAAGAACTGTACTGTTTATAACAAACTATTATCTATTCTGAGTTTTAGATGCTTTGCAGGAAAGTAGGTTATCAAATTTGTGAATGAAAAGTGAATAGGGATGTTCAATGATATTTGGTTCATTCAGTTATTGTATACCAAAAGGTTAAATATACGTTTTGAATGTTCTGGGTCTTATGGTAGTATAGTTTCATAGCAATCAAGAGAGAAATAACAACAAGGCTATTCTTTGAAGAAAATGTTTAAGATTAAGTTTTGTACTAGACGAATAATAGAACTAGTGGTGCTACATAATGGCACAGACTCGCGTACTAGTTTTTTGTAATCCACAAATTATGTTGAATACTTCTATTCTTCTAATTATATGGAGCTCTCGGTCTTATGATATTTAGCAGCTCAGAAAATTAAATGAAATTTGCATCACAATGTTATCTTCTATTACAGTCTTGAGTTTTACAAGCCACTTTCCCTCAAAAGGCATTATCTTTCTTTCGCCTTCGAAATTGTCAGATTTAACTCTTTTTGCACTTCAAATAGCCCTTTTGCATCATATTTGCATCATTTACAAGTGTCATCTCTTCATTCGCATACGTTAGTCTCTATAAGAATTTATATTCATCCAAGTCTTCTTATATATTAAAATTATCTAGATTTTTTCCACATCCGGACCCCTTCGTCGTGATATAAAATAAATATAACAGGCGATATGCTGCAGCTTTGTCTGACGCGAAAGTGAAGATTTGGCCTTACTTTGTTTTCTAAGATGTTTTAAAACCTTCGTTCATATTTCTTATAACTCTTACTAAAAGCATAAGAATATCTCTATATTCCATGATATTCCAAAGTTTATTACTTTTAACTATGTCAAAAGCATGGGCGTAATCCAGAAATATATAATTTATTTGATCGTGAATACGTTATCTGTGCAGGATGTGCCTTTCCTAAAGCCTGATTGCTCTTCAAGGAGAATATTATCCACTATTTTCTAAAGTCTTCAAGTTACGAATTTGGAAAATATTTTATATGCTCCATGAAGTACACTTTTTTCTCTCTAATTGGAAAATTTACAACATTTGCTCGATGTTGATAACGAGCCCTATGTAATTGATTTTGCAGTTCAGTGAAGTTTTAAGGCGCATTTGCCTTTTTGAATGTGTGTTTCTATATCGCTTCTGATTTGGTAACTAAATTTCAGGGCTATACCAACGGTGATGGAAGTAAACATGGAACGGTAAGGCTGGTGAAGTAAGGCTGCACTGAGCGAGGTCAGTGGAAAGAATCAGGGGGAGTTCCATTAGTTTCTTTTAATAAGCGAAACAATATGTGACGTAATGTTGTGAATTCAAATCTAATATATGATGTCACTTTCCCACCGGATCGATGTAAGAACCTCCTCCAGTAAGGAGAAAAGGCGAAGGAAATGATCTCGCAAAGGAACCCAGATACTATATCCCCTCAGGGCTCTGCTTCCATGTAAATCAAAGTAACGGGCGACCTCCGTGCCCTCTAGCGGAGCCCGGCGCTCCCTTAAGACCTCGGTTAATTTGCTTTTAAAAGGAAACGCCCTCGCGTGTAACTTACCACGGCCCATTAAGGTAGAGGCCTCGTCTGCCCGGCGCGTAATGTTGCCCCGATGTACGTACGCATTTTAGGGTATCTTTCGGGGCGATATTTTTTCCCACGTCGCAGCTTTTGTGAATCAAACTGGGCTCTCGTATGGAAATGAACGGGAGATTAAGGCATATACGTGGAGCGGTCCAGGGTTCTAAACTACGAAACGAAGGATACGCTGAGATATTTGTGTGGAAATTGAAAAACATTTGCGAGATTGAGAATCAGATTTTGATTCAAATTTATCACATTGGCTATGCCATTCATGAGCTTAGTGAGCCCAGGGCCGATTCATTTTCATTTCAATAAATCCCAGATATCTATCAGCAAAAAATTATCGAATGTAATGTATTATGATGTACTTCTTATACATCATAGTACTAGTTGCAATAGTGAAATACGTTTACTGCTAGAATTTGCAGTACATTGCATGATTATTTGTAAATAAACAAACAGTTGAGCAACATGAAGCATTTGGATGATCTACGTTTTCGATCTACAATTGACGAAGTCTCTCTAAAAAGCGCGTAGGATGATACTCATATCGCTAGATCCGAGAGGATTGAGGGGTTGGTTATTTCGAAAGCAGGGCTATTATAGGAAATTTGAAGCTCGTTTTTATTTGCAAAATCATTTCTAATACAGGAGTGATCCTTTCTGGAAATAAGATTTCGTCATTGTGTATCTTAATCTGAAATATCGCAAAGAGTAGTGTTGTAATTGCCCGAAAATAGTATTCGTGGCTTTCTAGAAAGGATAAAGCTTTACTAATAGCTTGGCGACTATGAAGAAAAGAGAAAAGCAAGCTGTCAACGAAGTTGTTTCTTCAAACGTTATTTAAGAAAGTATTATGAATAATCTCACGCTCATCTGCCTGTAATACCTAATAAACCTTCATTAAAATCGCATTTGTTATTTTTATTTGGTATTTTGTCAGTACTTTGGAAGTTACTTACATTCATTTTTAACAAATAAACACGTTTCGTTAATAACTTTCTCTCTTAGCATAAAAATGGGAGGTTAGGGAAGAGAGTGGGGTCATACACGCAAGAGTTCTTGCACTGATATGCTAATTTATCCTGAATTAAACTAATGTTAGTAAAGGAGTGGAGGTACGTACTGTGGTGCTTAAAATCACATCTCGTCAACCATTGTTTAATGTAAATATAAGAATAAAGAGGCATTTTTGAGGCACAGTAAATTATCCGATTTTAATGTAAGATTTGATTTCCTTCTTAGGAAAGGAATTTTTGTGTTACCACGTTCCTGTGATAGCAGCTTTATTTCCTAGTATTTCTGTTCTTATAAATTAAAAAATTCATAGCATCTAATAATTTTATTATGATCTTAATCATAAGTTGAACAAAATGAGCGATTTTTGTTTGATTTTAGATAATTTTGTATTATTTTACTTTTCGAGATCATTTTCTTTACACTTGAAGAGCAAATAAATTTATATTGAGTCATTTAAGTAATTTACAAACTATTTGCGATTAACTTAACTTAGATTAAAATATTTTTTGATCTCCTGATTTTAAATGTTCTTTAAAGAAAGATGTAGCAAGAACGAAGTTTTAGTAATCTTATGAAATATTATGACGTGTTATTGTTTCAAAGTTCTCTTTGTAACCTGCATTAAAAGGTTAATACAACTTTGTTTGTTAGTAAGTTCCTTCAACCTTCGGTATTTTAGTTTTGCCATTGGAATACAAATAACCATGTTCACTCCCGTGAAATGTTAAAAAGTTGGGATGTTTAGAAAAAAAACACTATTTTTTTCTAAAATTTTACGATTTCGAACTTATGAACGAGCAGTGAATAGTTTGTTTTGACAATTATATTCTTACACACTAGAGGCTAGACCCGGCACTACCTGGGAAATTTGAACAAAATTTAATGCAAACCGTATAGTTTGATTTTCGTACATGCTAAAATAATGGGTTCTCCAGATGTTATTATTATTATATATATTATATTATTATTATTATTATTATTATTATTATTATTATTATTATTATTAATGTAGAGTGAAATTGTCATGCTTACGAATTGCCTCCATTTCGAAGGATGTTTATGTGCTTGAATTTATTTTGATATTGTTAGCAACGAAGAATTAAAATTTCAATATTGTATCTAAAGCGTCATAATATTTTTTCGTATTTGTATCCCTCGGAAAGGCCGTTAGCATGTCATTACTCGAAGATGACGTCTCGAGAAGTAGCTCTCAGCATCTATGAGCGAACGACATTTTTTTCGCTCCTGCTTGGCTGAGCCGGGGCTTCAAGTGCAAATGAGGGGCGGGTAAGTGCGGGGCGTGCACAGGGCGGAGCGTGCCCCTAATGTGCTTAACCCCGTCTCTGGCCTTTCCCCCTCCACATGCAGTGCATGGGGAGCGCCTGTGGCGCTGATGGTGACGGCCACCGCTTCAGGGAGAGGAGGTCGGGGGAGATTACCTACATGCAAGGGAGTTAGCAAAAAGAGTAAGAGGTTCGCAAGCGTTACGAGCTACTGAAGGTACTCCTGACTATAAATAAAGCAATGTACCGTGAAGAAGAACCGTTTTGTTTTGGGAAATTACGTGTTCGGCATATGCAATGTAGAATAATTATATATTTAATCAAAAAACTTTGCTTCAAAATCACCATGTGTGTGTGTGTGTGTGTGTGTGTGTGTGTGTGTGTGTGTCACTTATCTTTGTAAGTGTCACATTGTGTATGATACCTTATTGTGTATGTAACATATTTTATTTCATAATTTATAATTTTTGAGTTTTCATCACATTTTCCACAGTGGATGCCATGTAAATATACAATCACTTAAAAATTAGTTCAACTTTTGTATTCGAATTTCACATTATTTTCGTAAATAATGCTCATGCGCGTAGAATCCCTATTTCGTAATGATACCTGAACTAGTAAAAAATGAAGATTGAAAAAATTCTTATGTTGAATTTAGCCGGAACGCCATTCGTTTCTCAAAGTTAATTAAACATTCATGATCAACACAGCATGAAAATGGATTGTACCCTAATGTTCAAACGATTAGGTGCTTTGGAATGCAGTCTAAAGCTTCGGAGCCTCGTATTAAAAGCGCTTAGTGGGAACGGTGACCCAGCATTACATTTGCCTTCGACTCTGACCGAGACGACCCAGGATTCGAATCTTGACGATGTCGGATTTTCGTCTATTACTATTCACCTGGGTCTAATTCAGGAGCCGGTTGGCGGTGTATTCTAGATGTCAACTACTCTGATGGTAGTTTTCCGTTTCTTCTACCCACCTGAATGACCAAACTAGATCGTATCGTAAACAATATCTGATTTCATTCCAAGAGCTGAGTTTGTGCGTTTGGGGAAGATTGTGTTCCAAGGGAGGTCGTTGGTCTCTTTGATCAGAGCATGGGGCGGGTCTCCCCTTCCTCCTGGTTGATTGATTAGTGTGTCGTCAGCTGATAAGTTTATTAGTCTGACAAGAGTAGTGCATGTTTTTATTGCGGGAGGTGGATGTGATCTTTCTTTACTGGAAGGCGAGATCCGGCGCTGACCTGCACATCAGCCTGTGGGTTTTCCCTACTAGGTATCTCCCACCAACGAGGTCCTGCCCTACACATAACAAGCCCATCTCCCGTCTGGTCTCTCGACATCTGCGGTGCTGTAGTGCATGTAAGTGTATGTGTAGCAAAGAGTGAGAAAAGGACGATGAAGAGAAAGGGAAGATCGCGCGCGGTCCGTGGCTCGTTTGTTAGGGTACTGCTCTGGCATTCGTCTGGTATTTATCGAAGAAACCACGGAAAAGTACCGATCAGAGCAGCTGGCCGCTAGAATTCTCCACCTGCCAGCGGATGAATTCGACCAAGCTACATAGCTAGTGTCGAACATCCTGCCACCGTCGAGATTCGAACCCTAGGATCACCCGATGAGAAGCACGTTTTAGTGACATCAATAGAGATAGTAAGTGAAACCGTGCTAGTGCCAAAAATGTAATTCCGAGATAATTAAGAAAAACTGTTTAAAAAAAAAACGAACCAGTTTGTGCAATGATATTTTTATAAGAACTCTTTCGTATATAAATAAGAGTATTTGGTTTAAAGAACATTTGCATTAACTTATGTTAAATTGAAAACACATTTTGAAGTAAGAATTTTGTGACAATAGATATGTTCAAGCAACTAGAAATGAATAGTGGGCTATGTGCCAATTTTAAAACCAAAGAACACGTCAAGTGCATAGTTGGTAGGCAACTGACGTTCGATTAAATTGAAATGATGAACTCGCAGAGAGGTACACGATTGATCAAAAGTATTCGTAATAAAAGATTTAGATTAAAATTACAAGGTTTTTAATTATTTAACATATACAAGCATGAAACATACAGAAACAAAAATCAGTTATCTTCTCCCCCATACGTCATATACAGTTTTTACTGTTTTTTTAATAAATAAATCTGAAACTAAATGTAAATCACTTTACAGTTAGCCTAACAAATCAATCATCCATTCGTCTATTGAAAGTTTTGTTCTCTTCCCTCACAAAATACGGAATCATCTTCTTAATATCTTCTTTATTCTCTTATTTCATAGTGTTTTGTATTTCCAGTGTCTAAATACTGCTTGATATTGCTGCTTGCTTTTAATATCTTCTATTTCAACTCCATTTTCAGCACATTTGCATTAGTCCATGGTTTCATATCATTAAAATTTGTTTTAATGCTGATTACACCTGGATTGTCTTTATTGATTGTAATCGATTTAGCTTTTGAAATGCCAAACTTGGTTTTTATGGCATGTATTGACAAGTCCTCCGAGAATATAGAAAGGAACTTCACATTTTCCCAATCTTTTTATTTTTTCAGTTTGTGCAATATCTCGATCACAAGATAGATATGAGTGACCAGACACTATATTATTAACCAATATCGTCAAAAAAATTATTGCGAACAAGTCAAATTCTGCTGGGGATGCTTCACCTATACTTCCAATGTTTCCAATTGGTATTAGCATACGATTGTCCTTCACAATGTAACTTTTTCTGCAAATTCTTCTCACTTCTTTCTCCCTTTCTACGCCTTTTTCTCTTTATACTGCAGCAACTCTGTGTCCATTATTTCAAATATTGAATCAAAAACACACTTCCCAATGACGCAGAAATAATGAACCATAATTTCTCTGTAAATACACGGTAAACATGTTGCCCGTGCAAGGCACGTACCTCGTCTTTAATTTCATAGCTACTAGGGCTTGAACAATGCGCATTTTAGGGCCCTTAAAAATGAGAAATTCAGAGAGCCTATTTTACACCGCATTGTGCTTGGCACTTACCACACATTTCAACACAGAAAGCAAATTTTCACATTTGGCATTTAGCCCGGTTTCCATTTTTTTTACAACTGATACCCTAAGCCACCTGAGCGGGCCCCTCCCCTATGTGCATTCTGAAATCAATAGGGTTGATGGAGACCTCGACGTTGTTACTTGGATTTTCAATTTTTGGCTCTTCCCAGCTGGATTATGGTGCATATTATAGGCACATAGTTATTTCTTTATATCGTATTTTACGTGAAGAATTACTTTTTGATCTTTCATTATGAGAACGTGATCGTTTCGTCTTAGAACGCTTAACGGATGTAACAAAACATTGGAAACCGTCGCCATCATTAATCACTTCGTTGAAACTCCCTAGATCTCTTGCAGCCAAGCACATAAGCACATCTTGCAATCTTATTTTATTATCTTTTGATGCATATAACCGTTCTGTAATTAGATCATTATTGTGGATGTTGCATTGCGCCTTCCCAAAAAAAAGGTGTTATCCGTTTAATCGCGGTAAGTACAGAAAATTACTTATGTATTTTCCGACGCTCAAAAATTAAAAAAAAAATTTAACAAACACTTGCATAATATTGTTGCAAATGAATTGCTAATTGTGTGTATCATTAGTTTTTAAATATAACAAGTTTCTTCAATTATATTGCAATTTGTTTTGGGGCCCTGTGTCAACCCCCTAGTGCTCTCCGGGTACCTAAATTGCGGTGGTGTGTAAGTGTTAACGTCCACCCACCGTATTCCGAAAGAGATTGCAGCGAGATGCCTCGTGTTTGTGCGTCCGCTGAGTGAGTGTAATTGTGGCGTCGCAGAGGCCGCCTCATTAAGATTCTTCTTGCGCTCGTGGGCAAATTTCTTGAGTCGTCGGTGGTGCGCTCTGAAATGCCTTCCGCGTACCGGAGGGTTTTCTCCGCCGCGCTCCTCCCGCCCTAAGGACCAATCACTGTGCCAATCGCCCTCCTCGGTCGAATTCTTTCTGCGGGTTGTGAACGCGGAATTGCAACTCCTGTGGTGTTGTGTGAACCCAAAGTTTAGGGAAGCTCAATAGTCCTGAAAATACTGAAAGCACGTTGATTTCTTTTCCTTTCAAATGTATGCCAAGCTATAAGATTTATACCGAGCGAAGGGGTTCAGGACGTAGCGCGTTGACTTCGCATTCAGGAGGCCCGGGTTCAATCCCCGTGCTTCACCGGGGTTTTCGTGGTTTCCCTCGGTCATGCAAGCGGATGCTGATATTATTAACAACGAAGATTAAGCGAATTCGAGATATCGCGAGTTGTTGGTTGAGTGACCGACTAAGAACCCCAGGATCAAACGGCGCCAAAGCGAACTGCCCTTTACGGGACATATAATGGCTAAGTACAAATACAAAAATAGCAATAAGTTCATGCCGTTAAATCAGTTATTAGTGAAAGCTTAAGGTACTGTCTCAGCAATACGCTAACCTTGCACCATTATCGAGCTGGGGAGAGCCAAAAATTAATACTCCAAGAATGGCATGAATAAAAAGATCGGCATTACACAGATCTACATAGCGTGAAGGAGGTAGAAAAACCGTCGTAGCGGTCTAGAAATGTTTGAAATTAAATAATTATATTTCGTTACCACTAGAAGCCGCAATAACAATTAAGATAACCAGCAATGGTCCAGTGCTTGTTACTTTCTCGCTACTGCTTACGTAATATATGTATATATATATATATATATATATATATATATATATATATATATATATATATATGTATGTATATATATTTCTTGCTACTGCTTACGCAGTATATAGTAAGTATTGTAATGCTGTGTGAAAAAGGTTCAATTTTTAACAGCAAAATTCTTATTGCCGGAACCTGGTAACGAAAAAGTGGATACATCTTATAAAAAATACTTCTTCTAACACGTTTTGTAGTCATAATCCATGTTTTGTGAGTCCTTGATACCGAAAAATCGATTGGCGGCGAAGCGTATGTCTGTCTGTTTGTTCTGTGGTCCAGGCTAGCGTCTAAACCTTTCAACCAATTTTCTCCAAAATTGATATTCCAAAATCGATCTGTCTGATGTCACAGCCCCTGGAATTAAAAACCGATCTTTTAATTTGGGAGAACTTTACTTGAAGCCCCTCGGACATTTTCAACATGTTCAAAAAATGGCACCAATTTTTTGATTAAATTTTGCTGTCGGATACCGTAACGGACTCTTAAGAGAATGGCGTAGGCCTCATCTTCAGCCGAGAGTGCGCTGTCTTGACGAGAATTCTAGCAACCGGCTGCTCTGTTCGCTAGTTTCCAGTGGTTTCTTGGACCAACATGAGGCGAATGCCGGAGCACTACCCTAACATACGAACCAGGGGCCCCGCATGATCTTTCCGTCCTCTTCCTTGTCCTATCTGCACCCCTTACTTACACCCATTTACTATTAGATGCACTATATACCACAAGTGACGGGCGACCTGTCAGATACTTTGATCTTGTCCCGTCTGAGGCTGTGCGCTGATAGTGGGAGATACTTGGTTGGGATAAACCCCCACATGCCAAACTGTATGTTAGCGACGGATCTCGCCACCTACCGCAATAAAAACCTACGTGAATCAAATTTGGTCTCAGTTAATTGCAATTTCACGAGCAAGGCGGAACGTTTGGGAGCATAGCTGGGCTCACAGGTGGAGGTGGGAGCGGAGTGCTTCTCCCTGAGCATTTTGAAGGGGTCTGGGCCCTTACGTAATAAAACATTTTCCCGTAAAATTCAACAGGTAATTTGAACTTTTTTAACCTGACAATTTGGGAAATGGTTTTACTGCATTTGTGGAAGAGACTATCCAAACCATTTGGCTATCCTTTAACATAAAATCAATTGTATATTTCTCATTATTTCTATATGTTATAATGTATCTTACTATGTCTATATGCTATTTCCCTTGCAGTATGATTTATTTACATGCTAGTGAAATGCTGTATGAAAAGAAAAAGAAAGTGTAGGATAGAAGAGAGCCCATAGTGAAGCTGCTCTCCCCATTTCTTGTATTCCGCGCACGCTTGTCTGGGAGGGCCGTGAAGGACGTAACGCGCGTGTCGCTGGGTTTCGATGTCGTGCGCATCCGCGACGTAGGCCTACCACGTTGTCCTCCGGCGGCGGAGTGCAGCGAGCCCTGCCCAAGTTGGGAAGTTCGTTAAGGAGTCGGTAGGGGCGCGGCGGATGCGGGCCCGCCGACAGCGCCGAGCTGCTCAGGGCCCTATAACTCCCATATAACGTGGTGGGGACCATTACGGTGGCGCGCTCTAGAGCATCACCTTCTTCACAGGAACTAAAACAGGAACTGCTGCCAACAAAACTTTCAACGTGCCTGACTGCTGCGTGAGTTCGCGGGTAGCAAGCAGGGCCATAATGTTACAAAAGATAACGTATACGTTCGTGATTTCTTCAGAGGTTTCTTACAAGTTGAGATTATGAATAATTGTACATTTAAAAGACACTTTTTGTATTTGTCACAAATTAGTTAATTTGTATGTGAGAAAGTTGGCGAGCCTAACCTGCAGCTGCACCCGGCGACACTAGCGCTTCCTATAGTAGCAACCTCGAGCTTTGTCCCCGATTTTGATGGAGAGTTGCCGGGCCCTGGAGCTGCTCGCGTCTTTAGCGGCCGCTTTGCTGAGCTTGCGTGCGCCTGCCCTCTCCACACCGCCGCCTATCGCCTCCGTCTTTCACTCTCCCCACCCTCTCCCTTCCCACTCGCGTCTCTCGCTCGCCTCGTTCCGGCCCCCGGTGCCGCCTTTGCCCCGCATTACTGCCTTTTCTCCACTCGCTCCGGTCTCTTTCTTCTCACCCGGAGAGGTGGCTCAGAGCATCAATTGATGGCACTGCAGTGAATGATCTAAGTCCCATGTTCCTTGAAATGCCAGATTGTAAATGTGCAATTTTTTGGACAACTTCCAACAAATATAATATTGAAGATAGAGATTTATTTCCTTTATGAAATCTGTTCTTTAAAGACAGATCTTTAAATACAGTCATGAACAATTTTTCGAAAATATGAGTAGTATATAGAGAATTTTTTTAAATTTTAAACAATTTTTTCCACTAAAACGGCTCCAATGTTTTTATTTAAAGGATCACTCTTTATGTGCGAGTATCAAAAACCCGTAAAAAATATGGTGCTAGACGCGACTTTGGCGATCACTCCGTATTTTTGAAAATTGCAAAAATTGACATTTCAAAGCAAGAAAATTAAAGAAAGAGTTTTTCTTAGACAAAGTCGGTTGTAAACAATTATCTCTTTAAATAAGGTCATCTACACTTTTTTTGAAGAAACGAGTTTTCGCGTAATTTGTGCTTGAAATTAATATATTTCTTAGAAACATTTCCTCAAATTTTTTCATCAATTTTCCCCTCGAATAGAAAGAACGTTTAAAAGAATGGCGCGGGTTTCATTTCCAGCGAAATTTCATGAAGTTTTGAAAATTGCAAATTTAGAAATAATGCGAGAAAGTATGTGCTTCTGTAGTACCACACATTACTCAAGCGATTTAGAGATTTTTGTCGCAAAACCGCGACCATAGACGAAAAAAACACAAATCGCATTCTAAATTTAAAATACAGTTCGTCTCTTGTCTCGCTGCCAGAATGCAGAACTGTTTCAACAAGCGGGTGCTAGGCGTCACATTTTCAAGGAATTTAGAGGAATTTTGAGAAGACGAAAGCAAGCTTTATTAAACGCGAGTCCATATTCGTCGTTAGTTGATATATTGTTTTTAAAGGAATCAGAAAGATTTTTCACGGGATCGAAAGAGTCGTCATTCAAATGTCAGTGCAATTGACAATATTCTCCGATCACGTAATGGATACTCTTTAGATGCTCTGAATGCTTTGCTTGCTTCATTGCTTTACTTTCTTGAATGCTTTGTACGCACGCATAAAATGTGTGTAGACATCATCTAACGAGGTCCACGCGAAGATTCAATAAAAAAACATGAATCTAATGACAATCAAGAACCGGTATCACCAGCCACTTTAAAAATATGACGACAAACAGCAGGCCAAATTTCATATTACGTCTCTCCTAAACATTCTAATGACAATTTTGAAGCCTTAGCACTCGCCATCAACTTTCTTATGTAGTATTTTTCTCTAATTGTACTTCTCGCATGTACTTGTTTATTTGTTACCCACCTACACGAGCAAATCATGAGAATATTAATTGTATTGGAGCTCGTAGCTCTGATCTCAATCGTACCTTCAAAGCAAGTTCCTAGAAATGTTTTGTTGCGATCTTGTCATCTTTAGGCGTCTTATTAGAATATTTACGTTTACAGTTGTATGATCCGTGCTGGCCAACAGATTACAGCTTGTTACAAGTTCTATACAGTTGCGATTCGCGAAGTCTCGAAATTGCAAAGTCGAGGATCGCATCGCTGTGCGAAATGCATTCCTTCCGCCAGCCAACGGGCTGGAACGACACCTCTTAAATACTTGAAGTGGATCGGGACAGTTCAGCCAGAACACAACCGATAGCACTCCACAATTCTTCGTTAAACAGTAAGTAAATGTTGAGGAAAGCCATGCGTCACAAGAAGTAGGATCCCGACAATCACGAAAATGGCTGATCCTCGATGAGAACTTAATTCTTTTAAATCCAATGAGTTATCAAAAATTCAACAATTAAAACCTGCATCCAGCAGGGAACTCTTAAGAATGAGAGTTCTCTGAATTTGAAACAGCCATATCGCGACTTTGGAATTGTCGACTTGATGCCTCGCCAAACCCACTTCAGGAAAAAGAAGAGCGAGAAATTCGAATGTGCATCTTCGAAGATAAAGTTGCAAAAATTATGCGAAACTATTTATATTTTCTAAAAATGTATGTGACCTTATTTAAATATCTATTTTTAGAATAGTGTTGATTACGGAAAAAATCTGTCATCAATTTTTTTGCAATGTGAGTTGTTTGTAATATTAAAAAATTAATAGGGTTCGCAGAAAACCAGTACAATTTTATACCGTTCTTTGCTACATACGAGAAAAAATTTAAGAAAACATTTGTTGTAGTTTCTTTTCAGAAAACAATTGTTTAAACTGTCTATATTTATCGCGAAATTTTCATATATTTGAAACATCGAACGTGACTTTATTTCAAGATATCTTTAAACAACAGATTTCAATAAGGGAAAATCTCTATCTTCAATTTTGTAGTTGTAGGAAGGAGCCGAAAATATGTGAACTTTTGTGAATTTTGAAAATTGGGAGAATTCAACGAAAATGATACATCCTCCGTTAAAATTCGCTCTATCCGAAGAAATGTAAAAAAAAATATGAACTGTAATGAGATGTGTAATATGAGAGAAATGTAATGAAATATAAATTTTGAAAAAAATTGAACACGATCATGTTTCATGTAAAGAACTCCCCAAAATCGAAATCTTCGTTTTAAATTCGCAGGACTTGGAGTTCACCAGGTCGATGCGTCAATATCAGTTTTGAAGAAAATCAGCATAATAGTTTTGACTCTAGCGTTTCACACAGACTAACAGATGCCTAAACGGACAGATGGACAGACGAACAGAATATCAGGAGGACAAACGGACTGACGCTCAGAGAGATGCACGGACAGTTGGACGGACATTTTTCGATCAGTCAATTTTTCGGTAACAAACACCAACAGAACATGAATTCTGAGTATACAGTGTTACAAGAAGTAATTTACTACACGTAGGTGTAAGATTTATTCGTTTTTTGGTACCAGGATACGAGTCTTTCTGAAAAATCGCAGCGTTACAATACTTTCTTTGTACCAGTAGTAGTTTACGAGAAAGAAAAAATCTTAACTATCTTCATAGTGGAAATTAACGTGTTTCAAGAAAACAGAGAAACACTTGAGTGAACTGATTTCTGATTAAATGAATTGAGTGTTCAGTTATATATCAAATGTCCACGATGCTACAGCAAACTGAATACCTTTTTGGGCCGTGTAATAGCGAGTATACAGCGATCAGTGAGCAATGCATGCAGTCAGTATACAGCAATCAGTTGGCTTCAAATAAGTATTTTCGCCGTGCATCTGCCGAAACAGCTTACGTCAGTTTTCATTTAAACGAGGAAACCAGTGCTTGCCAGCGCAGCCCCACGGATTGTGGCCGCGGCGTGTAATTGGAGGGATCCTAGGAGCTCAGTGGAACGACAGCGCCGCCTGTGACGAGCGGCTCGAAACGACGCGGAATTTGCGAGAGTCGGTGGCTGCACTTGGCCACGCGGAACAGCGCCGCCCCCGCCGCCGCCCAAGAGAGAGTGTTTAAACATTTTAGAAGAAATAGAACCCCGCCATTTTACAAAAAAGATTTAATGCCAAAGGTTGGGAGAATGGTAATTTTTTTCAATTTAAAACCTCATCAAGTTTTTAAAAAATAGTTCAACTGGATGACTGGAGTGGTTGTAAACCGGCTAGCACTTCGGACCCGAATGGTCCGAAGGTAGAAGATCCGCCTTGTGTAAGGTTTGGTTCCTGGTGGTCTCTCGTGTATGTGTTGGCTCCGGGGGGGGGAACTTCGGGATCTCGCGAACTCCAGATCCGAGGGAGCTGCAAGTGTGTTTTGTCTATGTAGGTCGGAATATGCGCCCATGCGACATAGAAGGTAACCGTCTGTCGGTTGGAAAGACCTAGGTAAAAAAAGTTAAAAAATAAAAATATTTTCGTTTTTAAACTTTAGCGGCTTCTAGTTGCGGTATCGGTTAACGTTTTCAAGTGGTTTGTGAATTTTTGAGTACGAATAAAATGGAATATATAGCAAGGTATGTATTCTACCAATAATATTCGAGAACGCAATATGCTGTTGCGCGCGTGCCACTAGTTCATTATTCGTTTTTAGTAGACATGCAACTAAGCGTCAAACGAAAATTAGGTAAGTGGTTTACTTACTTTCAAACGACACCCTAATAACGGCATAAAAGGTAACTGGACGATTACGGCGGGTTGGAAGCGTCATGCCAAAAGTATATCAGAAAGAAGTTCGTCAAAAAACAATAAAGTCAAATGCGGAAACATTAGGTTTCATTTTTTACTTCTCGACTATTTTACTGCTAGTAATAGAGTCTTTTGTGAATAGGTACTGAATTATGGCTCAGTTTGTCGTGGAGAAAAGTATACCACACACACCCACACCCCCCCTACGACAGCCCCCGGTCCCTCATCTCCTAACCCTCCCTCCCAACACCACCCCACCCCCAAACCCATCTTTCCCGGAGCCTCTGCGGCGTCCTGAGCACGTCCGTTTCAGAGGCTAGCTTAAAATGCGCGCTCGTCGCAAACTTTACGTAATAAATGTTGTTTTGAAACTTCCAAACCTTCTTTATGCTGTCATATTGTTCTTGGGCGATATTGTTTTGCAGAGAAGTTATTTCAAAGAACGCCGAAAAATTCTTGCCGACATGTTTATTTCTGGACAGCTTTCATTGACTAAATCGTGAAGGCAAAAATGGGAAATCATTAAGCACACAAAACGAACCTTTAAAGAAAAAGAACTAGGCAAGTAGCTTTTGCGGATATGTGTTCATTTTTTCACTAAATAGCAAATTATATTTCTATTAAGTACGGTTAATGTTTAACGCCTTTTTCGCAGTAAACAGTTTTTAAGTGGCACTTATGTCACAATTTGTTTACGTGATACATTGGTTACGGCGTTTATTTAATTTTTTCGGCATAGTATGACCTCATTACAACACGTTTTGTACATCGAATAAAATGTATGGTAGAAAATATATTAGACATTATATAGAGTAACTGAATGGGTGAGTTGGAAAAATGTTATTGTCGATGTTTTAGTTCCTTTTACGATATCTGAGTTATAAGTAGATAAAGACTTTTAAGATATTATAGTTCTATTAGATAGCACAACCACTGTTGAGATTTAAACAATTTTCGCATTTTAGATTGTGTACAGTTTTCAAATATGATAGAGGAATAATTGCGATAAAAATTATTAGAAATGATTATAATTTAAACAAAACTGTGAACTGGAACTGTTTTTTTTCGCTCAAGATGTTTACATCCAAATTTTCTTTAAAAATAACTATGTTACCCAGAAAATAAATTTTATTGGTTGTAAGAGTGCACATAAGGAAAAAAATTGGTTTGTCCAAATTCTAAATCAAAACTTTAAGTCGAGTTCATATATTTATGACCTCTTCTTTTCAGATATTTTTGGTGAACAAGTGACGTTCACTTACTAAACATAACCTTCACAGAATCTGATGGAATAGTGTGGAATATTTTTTTTTTTTTTTCTTTTTTTTTTTTTTTCGTTGAAATGATTCGTTTGGTCCTTATTTTGCATGACAAGATTTTCGTACTTATTAAACGATCTTGGTTCTTGATGAACAGTTTCAATAAGGGAAAATTTTCTGTCCTTTAATTATTGTAGCTTAGGAAGACGCGAAAAAGTGGACTTTTGAATTTTAAACAAACCAAGGGTTTCAGTGAAAATGTAGCTGCATCTTAACGTCTTTTTAACGCTATCTCAAGACAAAATTAAACTTTGAAAATGTTCCAGGGGATGCATGTGAAGTATCCCCAAAATTAAAATATCGATTTCAAATTCACGGGCCGGGACATCGAATGGGAAACTCAGTTTTGAGGAAAATCTGCTTATAGTTTAGCCGCTAACGTAGTGTTGTAGACGACGGACAGACGGTTGACATGTGGCAAGGCGTTTGCCGTCAATCAATTTTTCAGCATCAAAGACCCCGCAAAAACATGGACTGACATACACAAGGAATTAGAGCAAACTATTATTAGCTGTCCGGGGTGACGCGATGGCTGAAGTGCCAACGTTTGGTCGCCATTCTGCGCCTTCGCTGAGTGTGTAATGCTTAGAGGGCGTAATCCCATATTTTCGTTTGGCCAGGACCAGCAATAAGAGTTTTTTCTGTCGAAGCATTGGCGTTTTCCTGCAGCAATAACATTCTCTCTTAATACTGTGTAAGCAGAATGAGAGTAAAAGTCTTCTTCACTAACGCACAACCGCAATTGCACGTTCAGTTCCCACAGTAGCCTACTACTAAATTCGTTCGCGCTACTAGGCAACAAAACGTCTGATTTTCATAGATTGATTGGCAATCGCACCACAAAACTCATAATAAAGACTAGTGGGGGGTAGAGAATGTTCAAACACGTGACTTTCTCCTACTAGATTGTTTTCTAATCTCTCTAGTGAAAGCTAGTTTCGGCAGTATTACGCCCACCCTCTTCCAACTGCATTTATGCGACCACGCATGGCTCAAACGTCAATTTTGCAACTTTTTCTCAATTTGTTGCTCCCTAAAAGTTGATATTGAACATGTCTTTAGAAATATTTCAGAAGAGAAAGCAAAGTTTTTCTAATGGCAAATTTTCATTGAAAACAATAGGAGGCTTGCTTGAAAAAGATGTTTTGTAATGAATAATTTTGTTCTCAATTTTCACAGTTTTTTGGTGTTTCTAGAAACTTTATACAAAGTTATGAGCCTTGGGTTCGAAAATTTAATAATACAATATAAAATTGTCAGAATGTAATTACAATGTTGAGAGATATTTATATTTTTTTTTTTGGCAGTTTTGAAAAATGAAAAGAGTAATCATTATGACAAAATTCCATTTATTTAGTGGCATTTAGTATTATTGCATACAAAAAGTTGAAGAAAAAATTACGGCGTGTTTTATAGAAACTATTTTTTCTTTGCTATACTTCACTCAAATTAATACTTTTATTTCACGAAAACTACAAAATTTTCGGAATTTTCATGTACATGTATTAATTAAGTAAAGAAGAATTTTTTTTAAATTGCCTTTTTTGGTTGTTATTTAGTTGCTGTTTTTGCTGCCACATAACTTTCTCTAACCAGTATGTAAGTATGTGAGTAATGTAAAATGAGGCTAAATAAGGTTCATTGAACTCGTATTAATTTTAAGGTATTAAATTTAGTTGGTTTGTACTGTAAAACTAGTGTAATAAAAAATAAATGGTAACATACCTAAGGCTCTTAACCTTTATTAAAGAAAAAGTCAGAAATTTTGTTGAGTAGAAAACTCGACTATTTTGGTGAAAGAAACCCGCTTAATGTTTTTAACTATAGAGATAATCAACTGAACGACATTTCCCTACTCACAACACTTCTCATTCTGGTCACTTCTCTTTCTGGTAGCATTTCTAACCTGATACATTTCTCAACCTGATACATTTCTTAACTGATACATTTCTCAACCTGGATACATTTCTCAACTGACTACATTTTCAACCTGATACATTTTCAACTGATACATTTCTCAACACTGATACAATTTCTCAACCTAAGTACATTTCCTAACCTGATACATTTTCAACCTGATACATTTCTGACTGTATACATTTTTTCTCAACCTGAATACATTTTTCTCAACTGATACATTTCTCAACGGTGATACATTTCTACTGATACATTTCTCAACTGATACATTTCTCAACCTGATACATTTCTCAACATGATATCATTTCTAACCTGATAACATTTCTCACCTGATACATTTCTCACCTGATTACATTTCTCACCTGATACATTTCTCAACCTGATACATTTCTCAACCTGATACATTTCTCAACCTGATACATTTTTCAACCTGATACATTTCTCAACCTAGTACATATTTCAAACCTGAATACATTTCTCAACCTGATACATTTCTCACCTGATAATTCTCATACCTAGTACATTTCTCACTAGTACATTTTCTCAACCTAGGTAAATTTCTCAACCTAGTACATTCTCAACCTAGTAAATTTCTACCTAGTAATTTCCTCAACCTAGTACATTTCTCAACCTAGTAATTTTCACCTAGTCATATCTCAATCTGGTACATTTTCTCTACTTGGTACATTTTAAACTCGTTATTTCTCAATCTCCGAAATTGTCAAAATTCTGCACGGTGTTTAGCAGTGCTAACACGTATTAACGTAGGTATAACCAACCTGATGTAGTAATGCTCACAACGCTTGTCAAGCACCCTCGCCGAGGGCCCCTTTGTACCGGCGTAGCGTGCTTCACCCATCCCCTCGGCCTTCCCACCCCCGCCTCGTTTTCTTTCTCGCTCTGTTTTCCCGCCATTTTTCGCCTCCTCTCCCCTCAGGGTTCGTGTTCCAGTGCGTGCTACCGCGTTCGCACCCTACGCCGGTGAACTGCGCGCCTCAACCTATCGTCTTTCATGGTCTTATTAGCCGACCGGCGCGGCTTACCATTCACCGCCTTATTGCTTCGCCACTGCTCTCCTTCACCGGGCCCCCGAGCCGCCGCATCCCGCCGCCCGCCGGCCTGACGAGGCCCTGGCGGCGCGAAACAAGACGCGGGGGATTTTGGCGGAATTAGGTGGGCGGCTATCTGTCGCCGAGGGCGGCCGGGGCACGCCGGAGGCCCCGCCCCGGCGCCCGCGCCGGGAAAAACAGCGCGGAGGCGAGCGGGCCGGGCCGCCGGCAACAGGAGGGGCGGCGGGCGAATGGAAAATGGCGGTGGGCTGGTAGCGAGGTTCGAAAAAGGGGCGCGTGACAACAAAAGCAACTGAATGGGGAAAAGGGAAGCAGAGAAGTTAAGGTCAGTAACGGAGTGAATATGAAAAGATAAGATACAGCTGAGTTGATTGAAACACTAAGAACTGAACCGTAGCCATCTGTTGTCACTCGTATCGAATCTCACTGTGAGATCCTAGGATTTAGTCGCGACTGTGGTGGGAATTTTTCCAAAGTAGCGAAGTTGAGACAAAGTGCTAGCGGCGGTGCTCTGAACAGCTTTCCCGACTTTCTTCGATCAAATACCCAGGCGAATGGCGGACGTACCGTAAGTTATAACACGGGCCAACGCTGGGCGATTCGTATCTTGTTCCGTACATATCTACACACAGCGCCACTCACTGCGTAACCTCACACTCATGGTGAAGATCAGTCGTGGTCCTGACTGGGGGCAGTAACCCATGAAGGAGATATTTCGAGCCGAGAAACCCCGCAACAACATGTAGTTCGGCGCTCATCACGTGTTTCAGCGGGAAGGGAACCCGCACTCCCGGAACAATATTTTAACACATCACGTACGGGATAATGGCAAAAACAGCTGACGGCTCGGAATTCAATGAATGAAACTGAACGGATGAATTTAGATCACGCTGCAAAAACAAATTAAAACCTGCGCAAATGAAACAGATCTATTTTACAAATTGTAATAATGTTAAAACTGACTTACTTAAGGTGGGAAATATTATTGTCATGCAATAATGGAATATTTATAATACAACACCCGTCAGTAAGAAATCACGTTCATTCAAGTGTCAGTATCAACTGCTCACTACAGAAATCCCACATAAATACATGTACGTTACTTTACAAAGAGTGCCTAGGTGACATTAAACAACTGAAATCGGTTCAGCAATTAAGTTAAAGTAAAATATTTTCTATGTTTTGGCGTAACTGTTTATATACAATTAGGGACTATATGATTTCAAAAGAAAAATAATGTTTATTTTTAACAAAACAGAGATATATAGTGATTTAGTTTTCATTTGTATTGTTTGTTTTTTAAAGACTTAATATGTTTGTAACACATAAATGTACTTCAGCTTCTGGGTCAATGCACCCGCATCTCGATCATATTTTTTTGTCCAGGTTTCTCTGATCAATTGAGCAAGTGCTAAGATGGCTCCTTGGCTTGTGCTTCTGGACGTAATGTAGCTTCACTATGCGTAGTTTTTGTTGAATCTCTCTGTTGCATGTAATGGGTAGGAGTAGAGGTAAGTATCTTTTTGTGAGCAATGCATGAATAATGAATACTGCAATTCGTTTACCGATGTAAATAAGTTCTCTATATTGAGCGTCGATGAACCCCACATACGTCATACAGTTTTTACTGTTTTTTTTTTTTACAAAATAATCTAATTGTAATCTGGGAGAAGCGATGAACAGTGTACGAGAGTATTTACCGTCGACATTTAGGCGTAAAAGGTTGTAAAGTAAAATAGCAGGGGCAAGATTATGGGGCAACGTCTATTCACACGTTAGATATATATTCGAGAGATGTTTGGTCAGAAAGATAAACATGAGGACGCTGACTACGAATACGGCATTGGAGTAGAGTGAAGCGTGTTCCCTCAAAAAGAAAGGTTTTCGAGAAGATGGTGGGAGCCTTCGAGAAATGACGGAGATAGGGATGTGACGGGAAGGAATTCGCTGAGAAAAGGGCGGGGCCTGGAACTCTCTAACAGGGCGAAATATACCCTGCGGCACATGAGAATCCAAAGAAACCACGAAGGAGTGGAAAAAATCCTACAATAAAATAGCACATAGTATTATTATAGCGCATGAAAGGGCGCTCCGGGCTCGTATAAAATGGCGAGTCCGCACCTTATGAAACGGGTAAATATGGAAAAGAGAAGGCGGATATAAAAGAGTTTTCTTTCGGAAAGTTGCAAATGAAAGATGCGAACATTTTAAAAGTCCATCTTCTCTGGTGTTTCACTGAATGACTTCGGTTATTTTTAAAGAAAAATGGTAAAAACTGGAGCACTGTAAGCAGAGCAAATAAAAAACCAAACGAAAAAATGTGGTTTTCGAAGATTGAGTAAGTGTGCGTGACTAACACACAGTTTTTGCAAAATTTAGTGAAGTTTTAAAGGAAATAATTCCCTTCCTCGTTTTACCCTCTCCAGATAAACTTCCTTTGCTGAAAACATTTTTCTGACAATATAAGATAGTTTTATGGTTTTAGAAATTTCATTTTCGCGCCTATGTAGACACAGGTTTTAATACAATTTTTTTATGAATTGTCAGAAAAGTGGCTTCTTTGACATGTATTTTTGTACACTGAGTCTTAAATAAGACTAGTAATACCTCATGTTTCATCTGAATCGATTATTCATCTTCCTTTTCTATGTCAATAAGATTTCTTCGTACTCTTAGTAATTTCTTTTTGATGTTTCAATGATTTCATTTCTCGTATTAATTGTTTTATTGTTATTGGGCAGTATTTATTTGTTATACAAAAAAATTTTATTGTTAAACCACAAACGCCTTTAATCCCACATATTATTTGTATATTCAATGCATATATGCACTGATATAGGCGATTTTTCCTAATTATTTTCTAAATTAACGAATAAATTGGTAAATTTAATTGAAAATATTCGAAGACAAATTTGGTTCGCTAATCAGTGATTCATTGTAAATGATAGGAATTAATCGGATTTTTCCCTGCGTAGCTAAGTCGTGTATTTGCGTGCTCAAACGAAAATAAATTTTAACTATGGAAGGCGCAGAATTGACGCGGTTTGATTTACTGATAAGAAAACAAAATTATACAATATGTGCTCATTGCAATGATAACAAAAAATTACGCAAACAGCGTTGAATGCAGAATACATGCCAGGAAACGAGAGCGTGTGGTTGCTTCGCGTAGCAGAAAGCTTCAGTGAGAGCGGTAGGCTTCCGCGGCGGGAGTCAGTATTTACTAGGCTGTCCGGGTGACCCTCGTGCAAGGCATTTTCGCCTTGAAGGAAGGTAAGCAGAATGCGACCGAAACGTCAGAACCTTCGCCATGGACGGGCGTGCACCCGGACAACCTAGTAAAGTATTGAAAAGCTCTGTGTTTGAAACCGGTTTGGCGAAGAACTGTTACTGTTCTTTCAACAACTATTATTATTTTGGTTTAGATGCTTTGAGGAAGTAGGTTATCAAAATTTGTGAATGAAAAATGAATAGGGCCATTGCAATGAATATTTTGGTTATTCAGTTATTGTTATACAAAGGCTAAATATACGTTTTTTGAAAGTTCTGGGTCTTATGGTAGTATAGTTTGATCGCATTAGAGGAGAATAACAGGCGTATCTTGAAGAAAATGTTTTAAGATTAAGTTTTGTACTAGAGACGAATAATAGAACTGTGGTGCTACGCATATGGCACAGACTCGCGTACTAGTTTTTTGTAATCCACAATTATGTGAATATTTCTATTCTTCTGGTTATATGGAGTTGTCGGGTCATATGATAGTTTGGCAGCCAGAAAATTAAATGAATTTGCATTCACAATTTTATTTCTGTTACAATCTTTAGTCGTTACAAGCCATTTCGCTGAAACGCATTACTTTCTTTCTTTTCGAAATTGTTCAGATTAAAACGTCTTTAGTAATTTTTTTACATTTCAAAAGACTCTTGCAGTCAACATTTGCATCATTTACCAAGTGTCATCTCTTCATCATGCTTGTGTCTCTATAACAATTTATATTCATCAAGTCTTCTGATATACCTTAAAATTATCTATTTTTTTTTCCACATTCTGACACCTTCGTCGAGATATAAATAAATAATAAAGGCGATATGCCTGTAGCTTTGGTATGACGCGATAAGTGGAGATTTGGCCTTACTTTGTTTTGGTAGATATTTAAAAACTTTCGTACATATTTTTATAATCTTTTAAAAGCATAGGAATATTCATATTCCATGATATTCCAAAGTTTATTTCTTTAAACTATGTCAATTGTCATGGCGTAATCCAGAAATATATATTTATTTGATCGTGAAATACGTTATCTGTGCACGATGTGCTTTTCTAAAGCTAATTTGTTTCAAGAGAATATACCACTATTTTCTGAAGTCTCAAGTTTACGATTTTGGAAATATTTTATATGCTCCATTAAAGTATCACTTTTTCCTCTGGTAGTTGGAAAAGTTACAATTTTCTCGAAGTTGGATAAGCGAGCTCTATGTTATTAGATTTTGCAGTTCAGTGAAGGTTTTTAAGGCGCATTTGCCTTTTTTTGTTAATGTGTGTTTTCTAATACGCGCTTTGATTTGGTAACTAAAATTTTCGGGCTATACACGGTGATCGAAGGAAACATGGAAGCAGTAAAGGGCTGGTGAAGTAAGGCTGCATGAGCGGAGGTCAGTGGGAAAGAATCAGGGGAGTTGCCATTAGTTTTCTACTCTTTAATAAGCGAAACAATATGTGACGTAATGTTGGAAATTAGTAATCTAAACTATATGATGTCATTTCCACCGGATCGATGTATAGAACTCTCCAGTAAGGAGAAAAGGCGAAGGAAATGATTCGGGAAAGGAACCCAGATACTATACTCCCCTCAGGGCTCTGCTTCCATGTAAATCAAGTAACGGGCGACTCCGCCCCTCTAGCGGAGCCGGCGCTCCCTTAAGACCTCGGTTCAATTGCTTTTAAAAGGAAACGCCCTCGCGCTATACTTACACGGCCCTTAAGGTAGAGGCTCGTGCTGCCCGGCGCGTAAATGTTTGCCCGATGTACGTAACGAATTTAGGGTATCTTTCGGGGATAGTTTTTTCCCACGTGCAGCTTTGTGTGAAATCAAACTGGCTCTCGTATGGAAATGAACGGAGATTAAGGGCATAATCGTGGAGCGGGTCCGAGGTCTAAAACTACGAAACGGAAGGATACGCCTGAGATAATTTGTGTGGAAATTGAAAACATTTGCGCAGATTGAGAATCAGATTTTCTTGAGATTCAAATTTATAGGTTGGAATATGAACATTCCATTGAGCTTATGTGAGGCCCAGGGCCGAATAATAATGTCATTCATTCAATAAATTCGGATATCTATAGCAAAAGAATTAAATCGAATGTAATGTATTAATGATGGTACTTTTATAACATCATAGTAATAGTTGCAATAGTGAAATACGTTTACTGCTAGAATTTGCAGTATAATTGCAATGTTATTGTAAATAAACGAACAGTTGAGCAACATGAAGCCATTTTTGGCTGATCTACGTTTTCGATCTACAATTGACGAAGTTTCTTTTAAAAGGGCGTGGATTATAGCTCATATCGCTAGATCCGAGAGGATTGAGGGGTTGGTTAATTTTCGATAGCAGGGCTTTATCAGGAAAATTGAAGCATCGTTTTTATTGCAAAATCATTTCTAATACAGGAGCGATCCTTTCTGGAAATAAGATTTCGTTTCAATTGTGTAATCTTAATCTGAAATATCGGCAAAGAAGTGAGTGTTTTACATTGCCTCGAATAATAGTATTCGTGGCTTCTAGAAAGGATAAAGCTTTACTAATAGCTTGGCGACTATGAAAGAAAAGAAAAAGCAAGCTGCAACGAAGTTGTTTTCTTCAACACGTTATTTAAGAAAGTAATTATGAAATAATCTCACGCTCAATCTGCTGTAATACTAATAAACCTTCATTAAATCGCATTTGTTATTTTTATTTGGGTATTGTTGTCAGTACTTTGGAAGTTATTATCATTCATTTTTAACAATAAAAATTTCGTTAATGAACTTTCTCTCTAGGATAAAAAATGGGAGGGTTGGGAGAGAGTGGGGCTCATCCGCAAGCGTTCTTGACTGGATAGCTAATTTTCTGATTAAGCTATGTTAGATAAAGGAGTGGAGGTACGTACTGTGGTGCCTTAAATCAATTCGTCAACCATTGTTAATGTAAATATAAAGAATAAAGAGGCATTTTTTTGAAGGCACGTAATTATCCTATACGATTTTAATGTAAGATTTGATTTCTTCTAGGAAAGGGATTTTTGTGTTACCACGTTTCTGTGATAGGCAGCTTTTATTTCCTTTATATTTCCTGTTCTTATAAATTAAAAAATTCATAGCATCTAATAATTTATTATGATCTTAATCATAAGTGAACAAAATGAAAGCGATTTTTTGTTTGATTTTTTAGATAATTTTGTATTATTTTAACTTTTTCGAGATATTTTCTTACACTTGAAGAGCAAATACAATTTTATATTGAGTCATTTAAGTAATTTACAAACTATTTGGGATTAACTTAACTTAGATTAAAATATTTTTTTGATTCTGATTTTAAATGTTTCTTTTAAGAAAGATGTACAAGACGGAAGTTTTTAGTAATCTTAATGAAATATTATAGTGTTATTGTTTCAAAGTTCTCTTTGTACCTGCATAAAAGGTTAATACAAATTTGTTTTGTTTTAGTAAGTTCTTCAACTTCGGTAATTTTAGTTTTGCCATTGGAATAAAATAACATGTACACTCCGTGAAATGTAAAAAGTTGGAATGTTTGGAAAAAAACACTATTTTTTTCTAAAATTTTACGATTTCGAACTTATGAACGAGCAGTGAATAGTTTGTTTTGACAATTATATTCTTTAGGCCTAAGAGGCTAGACCAGCACTCTGGGAAATTTGAAAACATTTAAATGCAAACGTATAGTTTTGATTTTTTCGTACATGCTAAAAATAATGGGTTTCTCCAGATGTTATTAATATTATTATTTTATTATTATTCTTATTTTATTCATATTAATGTAGAGTGAAATTGTCACATGCTTTACGATTGCTCATTTGAAGGATGTTTATGTGCTTTGAATTTTATTTTGATATTGTTAGCAACGAGAATTAAAATTTCAATATTATATCTAAACGTCATAATATTTTTTCGTATTTGTATCCTCGGAAAGGCGTTAGCATGTCATTACTCGAAGATGACGTCTGAGAAGTAGATCTCAGCATCTATGAGCGAACGAATTTTTTTTCGCTCCTGGCTTGGGGCTTGAGGCCGGGGCTTCCAAGTGCAAATGAGGGGCGGTAAGTGCGGGCGTGCCGTAATGTGCTTAAGCCCGTCTCCGGCCTTTTTCCTCCACATGCAGTGCATGGGGAGCGCCTGTGGCGCTGATTGGTGACGGCCGCGCTTCAGGGGAGGAAGGTCGGGGGAGGTTACTACATCCAAGGGAGTTAGCAAAAAGAGTAAGAGGTTCGCAAGTGTTTACGAGCTACTGAAGGTACTTTCTGATATGATAAAGCACTTTTACGTGAAGAAGAAACCGTTTATTTTGGGAAATTACGTGTTTCGGCAAATGCAATGTAGAATAATTATATATTTAAATAAAAAAATTGGTTTCAAAATCACCATGTGTATGTGTGTGTGTGTGTGTGTCACATAATCAATTGTATATGTTCACATATTGTGTAATGATACCTTATTTGTGTATTGTAAGCATAATTTTATTTCATAATTTATAATTTTTGAGTTTCATTATTTTTTGCGCAGTGGAGCAGTAAATATGCAATGACTTAAAAAATTTTTTTTTTTATTTAGTTCAACTTTGTATTCGAATTTTACTTATTTTCGTAAGTAATGGCTCAATGCGCGTGAATCCGGGTCTTTGTATGGATACCTGAACTAGTAAAATATAAGATTGAAAAATTCTTATGTGAATTAGCCGGAAGCGGCCATTCGTTTCTCTCAAAGTTAATTAAACATTCACGATCAACACGAGACGAATGGTTTCCTCGTGTTCAAACGATCGGTGCTTTGGAATGCGAGTCTGAAGCTTCGGAGCCTGTGTTAAAAGAGCTTAGTGGGAACGGTGACCCAGCTTACATTTTGCCTTCGATCTGCCGAGACGACCCAGGATTTGAATGCTTGACGATGTCGATTTTCGTCTATTACTATTCACCTGGTCTAATTCAGGATGCGGCTGGCGGTGTATTCTAGATGTCAACTACTCTGATCAACACCGATGAGAAGCACGTTTTTAGTGACATAATAGAGATAGTCAGTGAACGTGGCTAGTTTTGCAAAATTGGAATTTCGGATAATTAAAAAAACTGGTTTTTTAAAAAAACAACGACAGTTTTGTGCAATGAGTTTTTTTATAGAATCTTTCGTTATAAATAAAGTAATTTGGTTTAAAGAATAGCATTGGCATTAATTATGTTAAATTGCAAACATACTTTTGAAGTAAGAATTTTTTGTGAACATCGATATGTTCAAGCAACTAGAATGAATAGTGGGCTAAGTGCCAATTTTAAAACAAAGAACACGTCAAGTGCATAGTTGGTGGCAACTGACGTTCGATTAAATGAAATGATGGACGTCGCAGAGAGGTACGATTGATCAAAAGTATTCGTAATAAAGATTTAGATTAAAATTACCAGGTTTTTTAATTATTTAACATATGGACAAGCATGGAAACATACAGAAACAAAATCAGTTATCTTCTCCCCATAGTCATATACAGTTTTTTTACTGTTTTTTTAAATATTAAATAAATCTGAACTAAATGTAAATACTTTACAGTTAGCCTAACAAATAAATCATCCATCGTCCTATTGAAAGTTTTGTTCTTTCCTCACAAAGTACGGAATCATCTTCTTCATATCTTCTTTATTCTCTTGTTTCATAGTGTTTTTTGTTTTCCAAGTGTCTAATACTGTTGATATTGCTGTTGCTTTAATATCTTCTATTTCAAACTCCATTTTAGCCACATTTGCATAGCCATGGTTTCCATATCATTAAAATTTGTTTTAATGTGATTACACCTGGATTGTCTTTATTGTTGTAATCGATTTTAGCTTTTGGCAACATGCAAACTTGGTTTTATGGCATGTATTGACAAGTAGCGAGAATATAGAAAAGGAACTTCAATTTTCCCAAATCTTTTTATTTTTCAGTTGGTGCAATATCTCGATAAAGATAGATATGAGTTGACAGACACTATGTTATTAACATATCGTCAAAAAATTATTGCAACAAGTCAAATTCGCTGGGGATGCTTCCTATATTCCAATGTTTCCAATTGGATTAGCATACGATTGTCCTTCACAATGTAACTTTTTCTGGCAAATTCTTCTACATTTCTTCTTTCTTTTCCTTTCTACGCCTTTTTCTCTTTATACTGCAGCAACTCTGTGTCATTATTTCAAATATTGAATCAAAAACCCTTCAGTTTTTTTTTGTTTTTTTTTTGCACACGAATATGAACATAATTTCTCTGGTAAATAACGGTAACCGTTGCCGTGCAGGCACGTACCTCGTCTTTAATTTCATAGCTACTAGGGCTTGAAGAATGCGCATTTTAGGGCCTTAAAAATAGAAATTCAGAGAGCCTATTTTAAACACCGCATGTGCTTGGCAACTTACAAACATTTCACCCGAAAGCAAATTTTCACATTTGGCACTTAGCGGTTTCCATTTTTTTTTACAACTGATGCCTATAGACTCTGAGCGGGCCCTCCCCTATGTGCATGTCGTGAAGTCAATAGGGTGATGAGATCGAGTATGTTACTTGGTTTTTCAATTTTGGCTCTTCCAGCGGATTATGGGTGCATTATGGTGGCATATTATAAGGCACATAGTTATTTTTTATATGCGTATTTTATGTGAAAGAATTACTTTTTGGATCTTTCATTCTGAGAAGTGATCGTTTCGTTTAGAACGTTACGGATGTAACAAAACATTGGAAACGTCGCCATTTTCATTAATCACTTCGTTGAAATCCTAGAATCTCTTGCAGCAAGCACCTAAGCACATCTTGCAATCTATTTTATTATCTTTTGATGCATATAAGTTTCTGTAATTTTTAGATGATTATTGTGGATGTTGCATTTGCGGCCTTTCCAAAAAAAAGGGTGTTATTCCGTTTAAATCGCGTAAGTAAGAAAATTACTTATGGTATTTTTCCGACGCTCAAAAATTAAAAAAAAAAATTACAAAACTTGCATAATATTGTTGGCAAATGAATTGCTATTGTGTGTATCATTAGTATTTTAAATATAACTAAGTTTTCTTCAATTATATTGCCAATTTGTTTTGGGGCCTGTGGTCAACCCCCTAGTGCTTCTCCGGGTACATAAATTGCGGTGGGTGGTGTAAGTGTTAACGTCCACCCACCGTATTCGAAAGAGATTGCAGCGAGATGCTCGTGTTTGTGCGTCGCGAGTGAGTTGTAAATTGTGGCGTCGCAGAGGCCGCCATTAGATTCTTTTTGCGCTCGGTGGGCAAATTTCTTGAGTCCGTCGGTGGGCGCGCTCTGAAATGCTTCCGCGTACCGGAGGGTTTCATCGCCGCGCTCCTCCGCCTCAGGAACGCAATCACTGTGCAATACGCCCTCCTCGGTCGAGATTCTTTCTGGCGGGTTGTGAACGCGAATTGCAACTCCCTGTGGTGTTGTGTGACCGCAAAGTTTAGGGAAGCTGCAATAGTCCCTGAAAAACTGAAGCAGGTTGATTTCTTTTTCTTTCAAATGTATGCGCAAGGCTTATAAGATTTAATACCGAGCGAAGGGGTTTCAGGACGTGCGCGTTTGACTTGCATTCCAGGAGGCCCGGGTTCCATCCCCGTGCTTCACCGGGGTTATTCGTGGTTCCCCTCGGTCATTGCCAAGCTGGATGCTGATATTATTACAACGAAGATTAAGCGAATTCGAGTATATCGCGAGTTGTGGTTGAGTGAGCGACTAAGAACTCGGATAAAAGAGCGGCGCCACAAGCGACTGCTTTACGGGCATATAATGTGGCTAAGTACAAATACAAAAAATAGCAATAAGTTTCATGCCGTAAATTCAGTTATTAGTGAAAGTTAAAGGCATGTCTAGCAATACGCTTAACTTGCAACCATTATCGAGCCTGGGGAGAAGCCAAAAATTATACTCAGAATGGCTGAATAAAAGATCGGCATTACACATGACATAGCGTGAAGGAGGATAGAAAAAACCGTTAGCGGTCTATGAAATGGTTGAAAATTAAAATAATTATATTTCGTTACACTAGAAGCCGGCAGTAACAATTTAAGCATATAACCAGCAATGGTGCCAGTGTTGTGTTACTTTCTCGCACTGACTTACGTAATATATATATACATATATATATATATATATATAGTATCATATATGATATATTATATATATATATATTATATATGTGTTGTGTGTGTGGGTTGTGTGTATGTGTGTGTTGTATGTATATATATTTCTTTGCTACTGCTTACGCAGTAATAGTAAGTATGTAATGCTGTGTGAAAAAGGTTGCAATTTTTAACAGCAAAATTCTTATGCCGGAACTGTAATGAAAAAGTGGATCATGCTTATAATAAATACTTTCCTCTAAACGTTTTTGTAGTATAATCATGTTTTGTGAGTCTTGATACGTAAAAATGATTTGGCGGAGAAGCGATATGCTGTCTGTTTGTTCTGTGGTCAGGCTAGCGTTAAACTTCCAACCAATTTTCTCGCAAAATGATATTCCAATCGATCTGCCTGATGTCACAGCCCCTGGAATTTAAAACCGATCTTTTTAATTTGGGAAGAATTTACTTAGAAACGCCTCGGACATTTTCAACATGTTGCAAAAAATGGCACCTAATTTTTTGATTAATTTTGCTGTCGGATACCGTAACGGACTCTTTAAGAGAATGGGTAGGCCGCATCTTCAGCGGAGTGCGCTGTCTTTGAACGGAATCTAGCAAACCGGCTGCTCTGACTCGCGTCGTTCAGTGGTTTTCTTGGAGCAACATGAGGCGAATGCCGGGAGCAGGTACCTAAATAGAACCCACGGCGCGCAATGATCTTCGCCTTCTCTTCGCTGTGTCCTTCCACACCCTTATCTACACCATTTACTATTAGATGCACTATATAACAGTGAAAGGCGACCAGTCAGGTACTTTTGCTCTTGTCCGTCCTGAGCGCTGTCGCTGATAGTAGGGAGATACTTGGTTGGATACAACCCCAGCATGCCGAACCTGTATGTTAGCGACGGATCTCGCCATCACGGGGAAGATTGCCGCACATACCGCAATAAAACCTACGTGAATAAATTTGGTACTCAGTTATTGGCAATTTCACGGAGGCAAGGCGGAAACGAGCGACGGCGGAGGCATAGCTGGGCTCACAGGTTGGAGGTGGGAGCGGAGTGCTTCTCCTGAGCATTTGAAGGGGTCTGTACCCTTAACGGAAATTAAACATTTTCTTCGTAAAAATTAAAGGGAATTTGAAACTTTTTTAACGTTGGGAATGGTTTTACAGCATTTGTGGAAGGCACTATTCGACAAACCATTCTTGGCTATCCTTTAACATAAAACATTGTGTATTTCTCATTATTTTCTATACTGTTATAATTAATCTTATTAAATTGTCTATATGCTATTTCCTTGCAGTATGATTTATTTTACATGCCTAGTGACATGCTGTATGAAAGAAAAATAAAGTGTGGATAGAGGAGAGCATTAGTGAAGCTGGCTCTCCCATTTCTTGTATTCGCGCACGCCTGTCTGGGAGGGCCGTGAAGGCGTAACGCGCGTTTGTCGCTGGGCTTTTCGATGTCGTGCGCATCCGCGCCGTAGGCTAAACGTTTTGTCTCGGCGGCGGAGTGCAGGAGGCCCTGCCGCAGTTTGGGAAAGTTCGTTAAGGAGTCGGTAAGGGGCGCGCGGGATGCGGGCCCGCCACAGCGGCGAGCTGCTCAGCGGCCCATAACTCCATATAAGTGGTGGGGACATTACGGTCGGCGCGCTTCTAGAGCATACCTTCTTCACAGGAACTAAAACAGGAATGCTGCCAACAAAACTTTCAACGGTGCTGATGCTGCGGTGAGTTCGCGGGTCGCAAGCAGGGCATAATGTTTACAAAAGATAAGTATACGTTTCGTGATTTCTTCAGAGGTTTCTGTACAAGTTGAGGATATGAATAATTGTACATTTAAAAGACTACTTTTCGTAAATTTGTTCACAAATTAGCCAATTTGTATGTGGGAAAGTTGGCGAGCTAACCTGCAGCTGGCAACCGCGGCGACACTGAGCTTCCTATAGTTGTGCACTCGAGCTTTGTCCCCGATTTTGAATGGAGCAATTGCCGGGCCTGGAGCTGCTTCGCGTCTTTAGCGGCGGCTTTGCTGAGCTTGGCGTGGCGCCTTGCCTTCCACACGCGCCTATCGCCTCGTCTTTCTCTTCCACCTCTCCTTCGCCACTTGCCCGATTACTGCCTTTTTCCACTCGCTCGGTCTCTTTCTCACGGAGAGGTGGCTTCAAGAGCATCAGTTGATGGCACTGCAGTGAATGATGTAAAGTCATGTTCTTGAAATGCCAGATTGTAATGTGCAATTTTTTTGGACAACTTCCAACAAATAATAATTATTCGAAGATAGAGATTTAATTTCCTTTTTGAAACTCCTGTTCTTTTCAAGACGATCTTTAAATACAGCATGACAAATTTTTTCGAAATATGGTAGTTTTGGGTTTCGGAAAATATGAGTAGTATATAGAGTAATTTTGTTTAAATTTTAAACATTTTTTTCGCACTAAAACGGCTTCCAACTTGTCTTTTTTTTAAAGGATCACTCTTTGTGTGCGAGTATCAAAAAACGCGTAATAAATATGGTGCTAGACGCGAACTTTGGCGATCACTGTATTTTTGAAAATTGCAAAAATTGACATTTCAAAGCAAAGAAAATTAAGAATGAGTTTTCTTCTTAGACAAAGTCGGTTGTAAAATTATCTCTTTATAAGGTCATCTACATTTTTGAAGAAACGAGTTTTTCGCTGGTAATTTGTGCTTGAAATTAAAATATATTTCTTAGAAACTATTTCTCAAATTTTTTAATTCAATTTTTCCCCTGAATAGAAAGAACGTTTAAAAGAATGGCGGCGGGTTTATTTCCAGCGAAATTTCATGAATTTTGAAAATTTGCAAATTTAGAAATAATGCGAGACAAGTATGTGCTATCTTAGTACCACACATTATCAAGCGATTTGAGATTTTTGTCGCAAAACCGGACCTAGACAAAAAACACAAATCGGCATTCTAAATTTAAAATACGGTTGTCTCTTGTCTGCGCAGAATGCAGAACTGTTTTCAACAAGGGTGCTAGGCGTCACATTTTTCAAGGAATTTAGAGGAATTTTTGCAGAAGACGAAGCAAGCTTTATTAAACGGAGCCATATTCGTCCGTTAGTTGATATATTGTTTTTTAAAGGATGAAAGATTTTTCACGGGATCGAAAGAGTCGTCATTCAAATGTCAGTGCAATTGACAATATTCTCCGATCACGTAATGGATATTCTTTTAGATGCTTCTGAATGCTTTGCTGCTTTCAAATTGCTTTACTTTTCTTGAAATTGCTTTGTACGCACGCATAAATGTGGTGTAGACATCATTAACGAGGTCCAGCGAAGATTCAATAAAAAATACATGAATTAATGACAATCAAGAACCGGTAATCAACCAGCCATTTAAAATATGACGACAACACAGGCAAATTTCCATATTACGTCTCGCTCTCTAAACATTCTAATGACAAATTTTGAAGGCCTTAGGCATGCGCCAATCAACTTTCTTTATGTAGTATTTTTCTCTAATTGTACTTCTCGCATGTACTTGTTTATTTGTTCCCCACTACACGGAGCAATCATGAGAATATTAATTGTATTGGAGCTCGGTACTCTGATTCATATCGTACTTCAAAGCAAGTTCTAGAAATGTTTGTTGCATTTGTCCATGCTTTAGGCGTTTATTAGAATATTTACGTTTACAGTTGTATGATCGTGCTGGCAACAGATTACAGTTGTCACAGTTCTATACAGTTTGCGATTCGCGGAAGTCTCGAAATTGCAAGTCGAGGTTATGCATGCTGTGGCGAAAATGCATTCCTTCCGCCAGCCAACGGGCTGGAACGACACTCTTTAAATACTTGAAAGTGGATGGACAGTTCAGCAGAACACAACCGATAGCACTCCGCACAATTCTTTCGTTAAACAGTACAGTAAACTGTTGAGAAAGCCATGCGTCACCAGATAGGATCGCGACAATACGAAAAAATGGCTGATCCTCGATGAGAACTTAATTCTTTTAAATCCAATGAAGTTTATCAAAAATTCAACAATTAAAACCTGCATCAGCCAGGGAACTCTTAAGAATGAGAGTTCTCTGAATTTTGAAACGCCATATGGCCTTTGGAATTGTGACTTGATGCTGCAAACCACTTGGAAAAAGAGAGCGAGAATTCGAATGTGCTCTTCGAAGATAAAAGTGCAAAAATTATGCGAACTATTTCTATTTTTCTAAAAATGTAATGTGACTTATTTAAATATCTATTTTTAGAATGTGTTGATTCGGAAAACATTGGTCATAATTTTTTGTGCAAATGGTGAGTTGTTTGGTAATGATTAACAAATTAATAGGGTTTCTGCAGAAAACGCAGTACAATTTTATAACCGTTCTTATGCTACATAGAGAAAAATTTAGAAACATTTGTTGTACGTTCTTTTCAGAAAACATTGTTTAAACTGTCGTATATTTATGCGCGAAATTTTTCATATATTTGAAACATTCGACACGTGCCTTTATTTCAAGATATTTTAAACAACAGATTTCAATAAGGGAAAATTCTATTTCAATTTGTAGTTTGTAGGAAGGAGCCGAAAATGATGTGAATTTTGTGATTTTTGCAAATTGGGGAGATTAGCGAAAATGATACATCTTGCCGTTAAAATTCGCTCTACTCCGAAGAAATGGTAAAAAAAAATATGAACTGTAATGAGATGTGTAATATGAGAGAAATGGTAAATGAAATACTAAATTTTGAAAAAAATTGAACCACCGATCATGTTTCATGTAAAGAACTCAAAATACGAAATCTTCGTTTTAAATTCGGGCAGGACTTTTGGAGTTTCACCAGGTCGATGCGGTTCAATATCAGTTTTTTGAAGAAAATCAGCATAATAGTTTTTGACTCTAGCGTTTCACACAGATACTAGAGATGTAAACGGACAGGATGGACAGACGAACAGAATATAGGAGGACAAACGGACCTGACGCTCAGAGAGATGCAGCTGGACCAGTTGACGGACATTTTCGCTCAGTCATTTTTCGGTAACACACACCAACAGAACAGAATTCTGAGTATACAGTGTTACAAGAAGTAATTTACTACACGTAAGTGTAAGATTTATTCGTTTTTTGGTACAGGATACGGTTTTCTGTTTCTGAAAATCGCACGTTACAATACTTTTCTTTGTACCCAGTAGTAAGTTTTACGAGAAAGAAAAAATTTCATATCTTCATAGTGGAAATTAACGTGTTTCAAGAAAACAGAGAACACTGAGTGAACTGATTCTGATTAAATTGAATTTGAGTGTTCAGTTATAGTATCCAAATGTCCACGATGCTACAGCAACTGAATACCTTTTGGGCGTGTAATTAGCAGTATACAAGCGATCAGTGAGCAATGCAAGATGCAGTCGTAATACAGCAATCAGTTTGGTTCAATAAGTATTTTTCGCCGTGCGATCTGCCGAAACAGTTACCGTCAGTTTTCATTTAAACTGAGGATAACGCGTGCTTTTGCAGCGCAGCCCACGGACTTGTGGCGGCGGCGTGTAATTGGGAGGGATCCTAGGAGCTCAGTGGGAACGACAGCGCCGCTGTGACGACGCGGCCTCGAAACGACGGCGGAATTTGCGAGAGTCGGTGGTGCACTTGGCACGCGGAATAGCGCCGCTCCGCCGCCGCGCCCCTGGGCCGGCCGCGCCGCGCCCGCGGCCGCCCGCCGCCGCCGCGCCGCCCCGCACGCGCAGTGACAGCGACAGCGCAGCGGGCGGTGAGCGGACAGGCGCAGAGCGACGCCACCGCCCACCCACGCTCCGGGCAGCGCGATTTAAAGAAGACACGCAGCCGGGAAGTCAATGTTATACGACAGGACAGGATAGGACAAATCTTGTAAGTGGGGTAGAGTCTTGATGTTCGAGCGCAAAAATTACCCATCTCCAGAATCGTTACTAAGAAGTATGTTTTATGATTGTTTATTTCTGTTTCTCCGGGCGGTTGCTGCTTGAGGGTCTTAATCCCGTGAGACTAGTGAATTGTTTTGGCA
>BOPP01000044.1:8161863-8191212 GCA_017312745.1 Gryllus bimaculatus
AACAAAATTTCGTTTCAGAATTTGTGGTAATGCCTTATAAACATTTTTCATAAGCAATTTTATTAGTACTTGTTTTCATTATTCATTATTAATACAATATATAATTAATTAGTTTTATACCAATTTTATTTAATATATTAATATACCACACTATATCTAATTAAATAACAATTAGTGAAATAAAATTCTTATTTTGCTTGCCTTAGGAATTTTATTTATTAAGTCAATATTTTGTCTATTTCCATTTAAATATACTGCAGTTCTACATGCAAAACAATATTATTTGTCAGTTTTTTTAAAACAAAGCAAAATTGGTAATATTTGATTTACATCTGTTTCAAATTAGCAAACTTTCCTGACCGGACAGTGATCCATGATCTCTGATACTCCCCCAGATACGTACCTTATGCTGTAATCTCCGGCAGATCATAATATATTAACTTCACTATACTATAATATATCACCTTGTCATTGTTCTCTGATTACCACAACAAATAATTGATATATAAACATTGTGAAATATAATTATTTATATTATTTATTGAAAGGTGTATCTCAGTTAATGATTTATGTTTTCAAATTTTGTTTATCCCTTTTTTCATTGGAAATAGAATCTCTCTCATTATCAATTTTCGAGTAAGGTCTGTTGTGATATATGGTGAATCATTTCAAATCATTCCATTCTTGGATCATAAATGCAAGATATATTCAAAGCACATTATTTACTAAAATTTCTTTGAACGCTATTTTTATCTTATTTTTATCTTTGCCAATGTAGATCTCTAAACATACATGCATCATAGTCTTTCTTCTTTACACTTGACGACTGCTTATAGGGGCTATCGCTTTCGTCGTTTTTCGCTTTCGAATTCAGGTTTAATGCTTCTTCTGCGAAAGCAAATTCTCCTTTCAAAAAAGCAACCACTATTCGCTTTCACCTTTATCTTCCTTTGATCCGACAAAGTCGTCTGGCCACATTTCCTTAGTGCCAACAAAAAATCGCCGCTGTGGATACTTTTCCAAAAAAGACGAAACAAGAAGAAAAGTTCCCTGGCTGCCCCTCCAGGCTCAGTTTTCCAAACCCCTTAGTTAGGTGCCAGTTTTGGTTCCTGTGTCCTGCTCCAATTGGCAACTTGAAAGGTTCCATGTAACTCCTTGCTCGATCATCATTTATGAAAGATTACATGCCTCTCACAACTGTTTGAGTCCTGGTAATTCTAATCTTTAAACATATTTTGCAGTCAAGGCGGCGAGAGAATGTAATGCAAATTAAAATCTTTTAAGAATTTGAAGTTCTTGGTAGCATGCCTTGAACGCATTTAATGTCAAAATCTGTTACAATGGATCCTGAAGGAACTGACGATTCGGACCGTTCTATCTGATATTATTAATTATTTAAACGATCTGTACACATTTAGTCACACATTGCAACTTTTGCATACCACAGAAATTAAAAGGACGTTATTGAATTAAAAATTGTACGAAATATTCTTTGCATTGTCGTACCTTCATATTGTTGAGATTGTCGAATGTGGTACCCAATTCTTTCTTCTCAGCAATAAATTAAGTGCGTTATATGTAATATGGAATTTTCAGTGAAGACAAGTACATGGGATTTGGCAAAGTCGTCAAAATTTAGCCTCTGATAGACCATATATCAGATGTTATAATAGTTTCAAATCTGGCAGTGGCAAGGCTAATGTGTGAGAAAATAGCCAACAGATCCTGATTGATGTCTTTAGTTCATTTAGTAAAATGATCGCATTTTGTCTTATATCCGTGTGCATTATGATGGAAAGTTATGTACAGGTATTAATAATGCAGAAAGTTATACTACGTTACTAGTAGAGTGTAAAGAAATAGGAAACCTACGGTTAATGCTTGCATGAGTGTCAGAATGAGCTATTTCTTTGCAAGAAAGGAGTAAATAAATATTAATACGTAAACCGCCTTTTTCCTTCAAAACTCCCACTACCGTTTTACCGTCTTTTCGATTGAAAAGGAAAGTTTTGTTTACTAACAATATTAACTCGGTTTATACAATGTTTTTGATAATCTTTTGGAGAAATATGTGTCACATCAAATTCTATAATCTACTTTTTTGCGTTCTTCTTCGATGTCGACTAAAAAGGAATTTTAACAATACCTCTGATTTTTAACACAATGCATTCAGTAATTTTCAAATTATATGACACATATTGGAACTCTGTTGGTCATAATTTCCACTCGTGGAGTACTTACCTAACCACTCGTGCTTTTGAAAAGTCGGGAATTATTGACACTTTCAAAACACTTGTGTTATTACTCTCACAAAGTTATGATCATAGTTTCAAGTCTTCAACACATCCACAATCCCACTATTACATTTCGATGTTCATTAAACTGTATATGATAGCTTCTAATACGATTATTGTGACAATGGCTTTTCGTGAAATACAAACAGGTAAAACCAAGGTTTCTTAATAATTATAAAAAAGTAATCAATAATTATATTCGTCTGGATGAAACCTTGAGAGTAATTTCCTTCTAACACCCACAATATATTGGAAATTGAATCAGAAGAATGGACACGAATTATAAAGAAGATTACCAAACCTCATGCCTCTTTGCCCTCAAGTCTATCAGACCTCTATGTGAAGAAATCCACATGAGTTAATATTTTTGCCAACTTTGAGAGAATTTTGGGCTTTCAAATTGTGTAATAAGAGAGTACTTCCCTCACAATTACTATAATATCCAACGCTTCAAAACGGGCACTGAACCAGTAAAGATCTTTTGAAATTAATATTGTTATTTTTGCTTTTGAAACTTCTCAGTCCCTCCTCGTTTCACGAGTAGGGAATTTAATGGACCATTTCCATACCACTCGTGGTGTTACGCTTTGATACTTTTTGGCTACGTTTCAGGGCCATCAAAATCCGCTCTCGTCAAACCCTGCGCTCCAACTGGATGCGTGGCCCTCGCGTGTCCCAGGGTGCGGCAGGGCCCCTTGGCGGGCGCGGCGTGAACGCGTAACCGAGAAGGCTTCGCGCCGCGGCGCAAAGGTGGGTGTGGGGGGCGGCGCTCCGAAAGGGCGACGGAGCCATTAATCACCGGAGGCGCTGGGGTTGGGGGCGAAGGATTCGCCGGGGCGGGGGTGGGGCGCGGGCGCGGTGAGCCATCAGGTTCCCCATTGGCGGCGAGTGAGAGTCCGGCCGGCCGCCGCGCCGCCGCAGACCTCAGGGGCGCGCACCCGCCGCGCTCCTTTGGCACCAACTCCCTCTTGTGCGCTCCAGCGCCTCTCGCTCTCGCCTCGCTCCCCGCGGCTCCTTTCTCGTACTCGCTAGCCTCGCCCTTCTCTTGCTTTCGAATTCTCTTTATTCTTTCCATTTCCTTGCTTCAATATTCCTTTCCATTCTTTCCTTGTTCACATTTACCAGTCAGGCTTTTAGTTTGTAACGTTCTCCATTATTATTATTGTTATATGCAATAGTATTATGTTGGTTATTATTATTATATATTTATATTCCTCTTTTTATATTTGTAAGCCAAAATGAACTTCTCCCTCAACATTCACCATACTGAAACAACCTCTTAGACTGACTGTGGGCTTTAGTCGGGAATATATCTCTCTCCTATCTCAACTGATTTTGTATAATTCTTAGTAATTACGCACACTATTATTTCACGCGATATTTTCATTTTCACAGTTAATTAAATATAGCATCTTTCAAATGATGTAAATGTATTATCCATTTCTGGTTATAATTATTTCGAAAACACTATTTTATAAAAACCGTCCTTAAAAATGTATGTTCGGTCAGCATCCTCTTTCTTTAATTTCAGTTTTTATGAATAGTTCTCACCACTGTGCCTCTATCTGAAAACTACCAAAAAAAAAATTCCCTGCACCTCTCAAGCAATGAAAAATTAAAAAGCAATGAAACGCATGAAAGAAAAGTAAACGTAAGAGAGGAAGTTTTGTGAATATAGACGTTTCATTCAATTTATTTACAGCAATAATTTCATTTTTACGACAATAATGTTTTAATCGCAAGTGAAATGTTTAGTGCATATAATAAGAGAGACAACAAATAATAAATGTGACTGTTTTGGAGAAGAAGAAGAAGAAGAAGAAGAAGAAGAAGTGAAGGATAATGAAGATGGTAATACTTCCTTTATTCCATTATTATCATCACTCATTAAGGTGACAACGCTGCAGCCGATTGCTCTCAAAACAATAACTAGAGGCAGGAATTTTGACTATTTATCCTGATATTCCAATAATTACATCTACAAAATTACATGCGAATAACAATCCAAAAAGATTTGCAGTAGAAAATCGGTGAAAGCTCTTCTTTGCTATAACAAGCACACTGTCCAAATCGTCTCTTGTATTGGCAAACCAGACTCGTGACACCTGTGTCGACCCAATTTACTCGTGGCTCAAAGCAGAGGAAGAGTAGGTCAGAAGGCGAGGCAAGGACAGGCCGGGGAGAGATAAAGCGGAGATAACCGACTCCCAATGGCCTCAACTAACACGTTTCTCCGTTCGCCGCGCACCCATCCCTCTCAGCGCCGACCTCCCTCGCGGGCGGAGAGGGGTGGGAGTGCCCGGTGGTGGCTTGCACGGCGGGGTGTGGTGGAAAGCGGCGGGGGGGTTTGGCTTGGCGTGGCGTGACGTGTGGCGGTGGCGAAAAGTTGGGGCGGGGAGTAGCGGGCGGGGAGTTGCGGGCGGGGAGTTGCGGGCGGGGAGTACGGCGGGACGGGGGGAGTAGCGGGCGGGGAGTAGCGGCGGGGAGTAGCGGGGGGAGTAGCGGGCGGGGAGTAGCGGGCGGGGAGTAGCGGGCGGGAGTAGCGGGCGGGGAGTAGGGCGGGAGTCGGGCGGGGAGTAGCGGGCGGGGAGTAAGCGGGAGTAGCGGGCGGAGTACGGGCGGGAGTTAAGCGGCGCGGGGAGTCAGCGGGCGGGGAGTAGCGGGGTAGCGGGGAGTAGCGGGCGGGGAGTAGCGGGCGGGGATAGGCCTAGCGGGCGGGTACGGGGAGTGCGGGCGGGGAGTGCCGGGTGCGGCGGGGAGTTGCGGGCGGGGAGTATGCGCGGCGGGGAGTGCGGGGCGGGGAGTATGCGGGGGAGTAGGGGCGGAGTTGCGGGCGGGGAGTTGTCGGGCGGGGAGTTGCGGGCCGGGAGTTGCGGGCGGGGGAGTTGCGGGCGGGGAGTTGCGGGCGGGGAGTTGCGGCGGCGGGGGAGTGGCGGGCGGGAGTCGGGGGAGTGGCGAGTTGCGGCGGGGAGTGCGCCGAGCGGGCGGGTGCGGGGAGTAGCGGGCGGGAGTAGCGGGCGGATGCGGCGGGGAGTAGCGGGCGGGGTCGGGGGAGTAGCGGGCGGTCGGCGGAGTAGCGGAGTAGCGGGGGTAGCGGGCGAGTATGCGGGCGGGGAAGTTGCGGGCAGGGAAGTTGCGGGCGGGGAGTTGCGGTTTTGCGGGGAGTTGCGGGCGGGAGTTGCACGGCGGGGAGTTGCCCGGCGGGAGTTGCGCGGGTCTGTCGGGCCGGAGTTGCAGAGCGGGGAGTTGCTGGCGGGGAGCTGGCAGGCGGGGAGTGGCAGGCGGCGGAGTGGCGTGGGGATGGCGGTGGGGAAGGAGCACGGGGTGACGGGGGAGACGAGGCGGGGTTGAGTGCGGGGCACGGGGAAGCGAGGCGGGACGCGATGTGGTGGGGCCGCTGCAGGCTGGGGACGGGGGGGGAGGGGGGTGGCGGCCCCGGCGAATCCTTCGCCCCCAACCCCAGCGCCTCCGGTGATTAATGGGCTCCCGTCGCCCCTTCGGAGCCGCCGCCCCCACGCCCCCACCCTTTGCGCGCGCGCGAAGCCTTCTCGGTTACGCGTCACGCCGCGCCCGCCACAGTGGGCCCAGCCCGCACCCTTGGAGGACACGTCGAGGGCCACGCCTCCAAGTTGGAGTGCAGGGTGATTACGAGGATTTTGATGCCCTTAAACATAGCCAAAAGATATCAAAGGTAACACCATGAGCGCTATGGAAATTGTCGATAAATTCCCTAGTCGCGAAGCGAGGAGGGGACTGAGAATTTTCAAAGCAAAATAACAATATTAATTTCAAGATCTTTACAGTATCAATTTCCGTTCTGAAGTCGTTGGATACTTGTAGTAATTTTAAAAGGAAGTCGTCTCTTATTACACAATTGAAAGCCAAAATTATTCTCAAAGTTTAGGCAAAAATATTAAACTCATGTGGATTTCTTCACATAAAGATCTGATAGACTTGAGGGCAAAAGAGGCACTGAGGTTTGGTAATCTTCTTTATATTCGTATCCATTCTTCTGATTCAATTTGCCAATTACTCTAACTTGAAATTACTCTCAAGTTCATCTCAGGACGACTATAATATTGAATATTTTTTTATAATCATAAGAAATCTTGGTTTTACCTTTTTGATATTCCACGAAAAGCCATTGTCACAATTAATTGTATTAGAAGCAATCATAATACAAGTTTAAATGAACATCAAAATGTTAATAGTGGGATTTGTGGATGTGTTGAAGGACTTGAAACTATTGATCATGTACTTTGTCAGAGGTAATAACACGAGTGCTTTGGAAATTGTCAATAAATTCCCGACTCGCAAAGCAAGGAGATTTATCTGAGAATTTTCAAAGCACGAGTGGTATTTAGTAAGTACTCCACGAGTTAAATTATGTCCAACAGAGTTCCAAAATGTGTCATATATTGAAAATTACTGAAAGCTTGTGTTAAAATCAGAGGTATTGTTAAAATTCCTTTTTAGTCGACATCGAAGAAAACGCAAAAAAGTAATTCTTCTGTCACAACATAACATTTAGTGTCTAAATTAAACGGCATTGTTTTAAAATTCAGAGATGATCATGATCATGATATTGAAGCATTCATAAAACTTCAATTTCTAAAAGTTTTTGACTTTTTGTCATAAATATTCAATATGTCTTCCTTTCCTCACAATCAGCACATCTATGGTATAGTTTGTTTCCACTCCAACACAATGAAGCATTTCTTCAGAAACGGCCAGCACATCATAATAGTGCTATTCTTCGATTCCTCTATTGTTGATGGCAAATCAAGGCAGTAAACAATGTTTTTGATATGCCCCCAAATGAAAAAATCACGAATTGTAAGGTCGAAAACCCTAAGTAGCCATACGAATAGCGTTACGTCATCCTTACATACTGCCTTTTGGGAAACTGGGTTAGTGCTGCTATCGAGTAAATCACAATGAAGCCAACATGATATGGCGATAACTCGAAGAGTTTGCAGTTCTTTCCATGAATGACCAATTATTTTGTGTAATAGTTTTGCAAATAAACATTTTTAAAACCCAATGAATCATTGGTAGTAACCCTGAGGAAGGTAAATTAAATGTTTACACGCTCCGACTGTAATAATGTCAGTGTTTGACTGTGTATGCAAACCAATATTCACTGATTTTCTTTTGTAAATTATAAAATTTCATGTGACAATATTTCTCCAAAAGATTATTTCAAAAACATTTTATAAACCCGAGTAATATTTTTAGTAAACAAACTGTTTCTGTTCAATCGAAAAGACGTAAATACGGTAGTGTGATGTTTTGAAGGAAAAAGGCGGTTTACGTATAATTATTTATTTACTCCTTTCTTTCAACAGAAATAGCTCATTCTGACACTCATGCAGAGCATGTAATCGTAGGTTTCCTATTTATCTTTACTACTCTACTCTTAACTTAGCATTAACTTTCTGTATAATTAATAACTGTACATTAACTTTCCATGTAATGCACACGGAATATAAGACCAAATGGATCATTTTACTAAATGAAAATAAGACATCTTCAATCCGTTGGCCATTTTCTCACACATTGCCTGCCTTGCAATGAAAACTATTTATAACATGATTGATATATGGTCTATCGGAGGCTAAAATTGTACGACTCTGCCAAATCCCATGTACTTGTCTTCACTGAAAATCCATTATTACATAATAACGCACTTATTTATTGCTTGAGAAGAAAGAATTGTGTGACCACATTTGACAATCTCAACAATATTGAAGGTACGACAATGCAAAGACTAATTTCGTACAATTTTTAATTCAATAACGTCCTTTTCTGTGTATGCAAAAGTTGCAATGTGTGACTAAATGTGTAGAATCGTTTATAATAATAATCAGATAGAACGACCGAAATCGTCAGTTCCTTCAGGATCCTTGTAACAGATTTTGACAGTAAATCGTTCTAAGCTTGTACGCATGCTACCAAGAACTTTAAATTCTTAAAGATTTTATTTTGCTATACATTCTCTCGCCGCCTTGACTGCAAAATATCGTTAAAGAGTTAGAATTCCCAGGAACTCAAACAGTTGTGAGAGGATCATGTAATCTTTCATAAAGATGCTCGCGCAAGGAGTTACATGGAGCCTTTCAAGTGCAATTGGAGCAGACACAGGAACCACAACTGGCACCTAACTTCATGGAGGGTTTGGAAAATCTGAGCCTGGAGGGCAGCCAGGGAACTTTTTCTTTCTTTTTTCTTCTTTTTTTGAAAAGTATCCACAAGCGGCGATTTTTTGTTGCCCTAAGGAAAGTGGGCCAGGACGACTTGTCGGATCAAAGGAATTAAAGGTGAAACGAATAGTGGTTGCTTTTTTGAAAGAGAATTTGCTTCGAGAATAAGCATTAACCTGAATTCGAAAGGAAAAAGGACGAAAGCGATAGCCCCTTATTAAGAGTAGTCAAGTGTAAAGAGAAAGATATGATGCATGTATTGTTTAGAGATCTACCTTTGGCAAAGATAAACTAAGATAAAATAGGTTTCAAAGAAATTTTAGTAAATAATGTGCTTTGAATATATCTTGCATTTATGATCCAAGAATGGAATGATTTGAAATGATTCACATATATCACAACCAGACCTTACTCGAAAATTGATAATTGAGAGAGATTCTATTCCAATGAAAAAAGGATAACAAAATTTGAAACATAAATCATTAAGTGAGATACACCTTCAATAAATAATATAAATAACTTATATTTCACACTGTTTTTATATCAATTATTGTTGTTTGTAATCAGAGAACAATGACAAGGTGATATATAGTGAAGTTAATATATTATGGATCGTGCCGGAGAATTTACAGCATAAGTGGTACAGTATCTGGGGGAGTATCAGAAGATCATGGATCACAGTCCGGTCAGGAAAGTTTGTAATTTGAACAGATGTAAATCAATATACAATGCTGTAAAACTGACAAATAATAATTGTTTTTGCATAGTAGAACTGGCATTATATTTAAGGTGGAAATAGACAAAATATTGAACTAATAAATAAAATCCTAAAGCAAACAAAATAAGAATTTATTTCACTAATTGTTTATTTAAAGTTTATATATAAGTGTGGTATATTAATATTATTAAATAAATTGTATAAAACTAATTAAATATATATTGTATAATAATGAATAATGAAAACAAGTACTATAAATTGTATGAAAAATGTTTATAAGCATTACCACAAATTCTGAAACGAAATTTTGTTTCATTGAATTGTTCTCAATGGGGGACGACATGCAAACGCAAGTATTCTACTTTTCACATCCTTTAAAATGAGATGCCAGATTCTAATCAACAACCAATATCATAACACAATTTTTCCACAACCCGTTCCAACATCGAAAGCTATTAGAAGCGAGTACATACTTTTCATTCACTAGTTATTTGATTTTATTATTTGTACGAGTATATAAGATGAATTTTTTCGCAAAGCTAGTGTTTTTGCTGGGATGAATTTGTGCATCCCTGCCTGATTATTAATTTTTGACCTCGATTCCCTCGCGTTGGTTGGTGGCACTGCACGGGCCTCGTATCAGGGGGTGATGTATGGACGTTCTGCGCCATCGAACTGCCTACAAATTTCCAGGAACGCCTACCACACACCGCGCCACAGGAGAGAGGGGACCTTTTTCATTTTATTAATCTATTTGCAATTTGTTCAGTACGCACGAACAACAAGTAAATTTGTTGGGTAATTGTAGTCTTGTGCGGCGAGGTCCCCCACACATCAAATGCTTCGGATTGCACAAGGACGGGAAAATGAACTGGAAACAGGGTACAGACACTCATACAAACTGACACATTACATGCTTCGGATGCACAAGGACGCGAAAACGAACTGGAAACAGGGTACAGACATCAGAATTATACAAACTGAGAACTTACTTAAGCAACTAGCAACTTTAATTAACTGGAGACCATGCCTCCCATATATCACTTCACTAGCGTTTGGAAAACAATAATAAGATTAGTAGTACTGTACGATGTCCTATATGTCGGCAGCGATGATGTAAGTGGGCGGCGATGGTGTTGTCGGCGGTGATGTTGAAACGGTAAGCCTATCGGACTCTTATACCGAAAGTTGGTGGTTTCTAACCCGATCGAAGCCGTGGATTTTAAAGGGCGACAAAAATCCTTCGTGCGACTTCCTTCGGAGGGAAAGTAAAGCCGGCTGTGTCATGTTAGCAGATTTACTTGCATGTAAAAGATCTTCAAGCCTAAATGACGTCCCTGAGCTAAATTCAAATCGCCTGTTTCGTCGCCCAAGAAATACCTCCTTTCTTCGCTAGGGGGTGAAAGGAGCGTAGCGAAGTTTGCGTGGTCAGACGGAAGAGCTGGCCTGATAGTCCGAGTCTCGCCAAGTAAAGTAAGGCATCAATCAATCAATATATATCGAAACAAACCTGAACAAAATCTAATTACCCCAAAATCAATTTCTTTGAACCGTCACTAATGGCCAATGGCTCGTATTACCACCGATTTTACATGAATTAATGAAATGAATGAAAACCTCAAACCTACCGTACAACATATTCCGTTTCCCCTATTATTTCTTTTCCAATATTAACCCTATCGAAAATCTACTCAGGTTCAATCTGCCTAAAAGGAGCCCCACATTGTACTTGCAACGTAAATAAATATTCTTACCACATATTCCATAAAATATTTACAGTTCTAGGAGAAAACGTGAGAGGTGCCAACATGGTTTCTTCAACACAAGTTACTGTTAAATATTAATAGTGAATCCGTACGTACATTTGCGTAGTTCATTTTGATATGGACTAGGCACAACATAATCAAATAATACATTTTGAAAAGATTCACCCACCGGATATCTTTCGTGTATATATTGGCGTACATAAATAATTTTACACTTCTTTGTCGCTTGAAAACAATAGTACAACACTTAGGTATTTAATTATTTTCTCTACTGTTTTAGAATATATTTTGCAAACAAGTAAATTGCATATTTAAAGTTTTTAAATTTCCTTGATTTTGACCGGTTTATTTTTAATACCTAGTAAGGTTTAATATTCCAGAATCTATTGCTGTGTGACGATGAGAAAGCCCACCCTAAGGTTCAGAAGACCAGTTCATACGGTGGAGGGATATCTTCGTACTAACCACATGAACCCCTTATCTCATGGCCGAGAGGCTGGGATCTCCAGGTCTCCTTTTGTCGGTCAAGGCCCGTAGCAGATTATATAAATTCCTGATTTTATAATTAACATGTTAAAATATATCACATCACGTCTAGAGAAAGAATAAAACCATGACATTATAAGGAGCACCCTTAGCTGAATGATTTGAGACACGTAGGCGAAGTCTAGAAACCTTGCCTTGAAATAAATTCTGCCCTCATTTTTACCTTAAGCGTCGCCTCCTCAAGCGCATGACAAGGTATCAGCATGTCGGTAAGGTTAGATAACGTCCTGGGTTCGGAATGGGTTATGTTGGCGTAACAACGCTTCCGAAATCTATTCAGATTGCTCCTACTAGCCGTTGAAATCGGCCTATTATCGTTTACAGTGTTGCATTAAAAGAAAATGTAGGTAAAAGAACGGCGATATAAACGACGTCAAAAACAGTTTTAATTCTTTAACCGGACAAAAATGCGCTATCGTGGTATATCGATGGTGTAAAAGGGAGAGGAATAATTGTTTCAAATGGCAATTTTTTTTAAATTAGAAATTTTTTATTATACTTAACTATAAATGCATATTTGAATACATATTAATATATGTTATTTTCTGTCCTGTTGTTGGGCCGTCGTCATATAGAAAGTTTAATTACTTTAAACTTTCCATTAAACTATGGATTATTACCGCGGTAAAAACACTTATGTTGACCTCAATTCGTACATTTGTTCTTGAATATTAATAGTATGAAGTTCACTACTTTACAAATAATTTTTTATTGATTATTGAAAATATGGATAGAATTGTGAAGATAGAAGATTGTGCCTGATCTTTTAATATCTTGAATGAGATAGTAGTTTTTAAAATTCGAAATACGTTAAAATAACGAGCACTTAAGTAGTTAATAATCAAAAGTTGTATTGAGAAAACTCTTAGATGTGATACCCTGCTATAACAAATGAACGTTCGGTAGTAAAAGTCAAAGTTTCAAACTTTGAAAAAATCCATTTTCAGAACTTAATTTGTGAAAAAGTAAAGGGTTTATTATAGGTAATTTAATTAAATTATTAAGAAACGAGCTTTTCATACAATTTCATATTCTGTTTAGTAAAATAGAATAGTGGCTCACTAACAGTTTTGTATCTACCATACTTTTATCAATAATTCTGATTTTAATAATGGATAGTATATTACCATGCCATAATTGGTTGAAGTAGTTTAATGAGTTTTTATTTTGTTACTAAATCATGAAAAAATTTTAGAATCACCTTTCGAAAACTGTTTTAGCTGGAAATAATTTCAGTGCTATTACCTTTAGAGTTAAAAAATCACGATTACTTACGAAAAGTTTTCCTTCAATGTAAAAGAATATGTAATATTTTGCGTAGTATTCCGATGTATCTAATGGTACATATCACCGAATATCGCCATTTATCTGAAACGCCGAATTTCTGGTAGGTTTACGCGATACACTATGGAAATAAGAAAAAGTCATGGGTAAAATCAAACCGCAGTTTATTTTTGAACACAATATTTTACGTTACGAAACGCCGATCTAGGCAGCGTGAAGCACACGGTAGTCGAGGGGCGAAGAAAAAATGTCGCAGTAAAAGCTAACGACCCAGCGCCAGTACTCCGTAGACACTTCGCTTTCCGCCCTTTCTGGCCCGTATCCTCCATCCCACCTGCCCCTAACTACCATCTCCACTATGCGATGACGCTAAAAACTCCATAACAGCCCCCCCCGATCCCCTTACCCGCAGCCCGCCACACTCCGCCACCGCGACTTTTTCCCGAGGAAAGTGTGTACCTGTAAAATAATAATAATCATCAGCTTACTATTATTATAATCCAGTATATATCCTCGACCCTTTACCGTCCCACTTTCTACGTATACCACCGAGCACCTATCCGATAAACTAATAATACTAACAAAGACAATAAACTAATCAATATGCTTTCAAGATACTAAATATTTATCTCTCCACCTATATCCTGACTACCCATATCTCCTCGTCTCTACTGGTCACGATACAGCAGCCCTATTGTCAGCGTACCTATCTGACACTACTCATTCCACGAGTCTTAGCACGACGCGCGTAATTTGCTTCTGAGTTTATCTTTTCGCGTACCCCCCTATTCAGTTACTTTCTCGCCACTTTCCGACCCAGTGAAACCCTGACACCTTCCTCTCGTACCAGTTCAACCCAACGCCCTTCCGTCGCCGCCCTTTCCCGTCCTCGACCCTTCCGTTCACGCTCCGTTCGCTTAGATCACACCGACCCTTTGCCGTTCACAGCACTCATATTCCCGATTACAACTACCGCCACTGTTACCGAGCGGCCTGCCTCCCTCCGCGCTCCCCTTCCCCTTTATTCGCACAGTCTTACAGCGCTCTTCCCGTTTTCTCTCCCCGCTCTCTGTCCCCGTGCTGCTCGACACACTTTGTAACGAACCCTGCACCCCTTTGTCATACCCGAACGCCCGTATGCCTATTTATAAGGACATCACGCGCAACGTTTACCGTCCAACCGCCCTTTCCAGTTATCCCGCCCCTATTCCGCATCGCTCGCTCCCTTTCCCGTTCTTATTACACAGCCCTCTTTCCTGTTCCGACCACAATCTCCGTGCTGCTCGCCCTTTATCCGCCCGCCACTTATCCGAGAGTCCCGCCCTTCACAAGTACCACGCCCTTATCTACCGATCCGACCCTTCGTCAACCGCCCTTTCGTCCCGCCCTTTTCGATCCACCCCTTTTCGCCCGCCCTTTTCGTCCGCCCTTTCCTCGCTCCCCACGCCCTTTTTCGTACCCGCCCTCTTCCGTCCCGCCCTTTCCGTCAAACCGCCCTTCCGTCCCGGCTTCCCATTTGTCCGCCTTCTGCCACCTTTCCAGATTACCCCTTCCACCTTTCCGTTGACCCGCCCTTTCCCTGTCCCGACCCTTTCCCGTTCCCGCTGCCCTTAGCCCTGTCACCGCCCTTTAATCTACCCCTCCCGCCCTCTTTTTCACGTTTCCCGTCCTTTTCCGCTCCCGCCCCCTATTCACGTCAGCCGCCCTTATCTCCCCGCCCTTGGCTAACCAGTCCACGCCACATTTCCGATCCCATCCACATGTGTAAACCGTAATATTTTGATGCCACAGCCCCCTATTACACAGTCTCTCTAGCCATGATTATACGTCACACGTCCCTTTTCCCCATACACCGTTCACACTTTTACGCTTCCGTCCGCTTTATATCCCGTCCTCGTGTCCATTCCTACTCCGCTAACAACTTCGCTCTTTCCGTCCCTGCCCTTTCCGTACCTCGCGCACCTTTTGAAAATAATCCGCATCCTCCGTCTATTCTTTGCATGTTTCCTTTAATTTTCCGAGTCCCTCTCAACAGAAGTTACAGTCAAATACCCGATTTCCCGCTAACCCATTCCCCAGCAGCGCCCTTATTTTTTCTAACATATGAGTGACCCTTTTTGAACAAAACGCCTATTTTTAGCGTTTCGACGGAGTAAACACGTAAAGCAATCTGCCAAGGCTTTTACAACATGAAATATACACAGCTACACCGCCACTAATATCCGTTCAACCAGCGCCTTTTTCACGTCAACCGCCCCTTATCACGTCCCGCCCTTTCCATCCTCGCCCTTCTTCCGAATACCCGCCCTTTCGAATCACTTCAGCTATATAACGTACACCGCACCTTTCGTGCGCTGCCTCTGTCCGATGTATCCAGTACTTCTCCGTCACCCAGTCCTCGCCCCCAATCGCGTGGCTTGCGTCCTATACTCTCCAAGACTATCGTATATGTATGCAGCTGATACATCCCGCCTTAAATGAAATGTAGTGGCACCCTGATCTCAAGAATGAAAAGTAATTTACACCGTACCTGAGTCTTTTAGATGCCTATGAGCTCTAATTGGATATTCAAGAGTTTGGCAACTTTATAATAATATGAAATAATCTCAGAATTGATAGTAGATCCTCTATGAATATTAGAATCAGATTCAACTGTGAGCTTCACTGACTTAATTCGATTAGCTATTCATACCGTATTTTTTGCAACACAAAATTGACGAGCTAAGTAAAACAGAGTTTCCATCCCCTTTTGTCTTCATCTAGGAATAGTGCCTAAGTATAGAGTGTCGCATTCTGAACTCCCGAACAAATATGTTTCTTTGTATTCTGCGCGATTGAAAACTGCCGCTTTTTTTTTTTCAGAAAACAATTGACCCAGGAACGCGTTTCGTGTATTGTACTTCGAAACACTTTTATTATAAGACGATTTTACTGGTTATTAATATGAATGATACTTAATTTTTCATAACAGAATTACATTAATATGGCAACAACCTTCTATTCCTATTTATTCGCCAATTGAGATTTAAGTACGATAATAGATAACAACCAGAAGAATTTAAAATATCTTTACTTTCGAACAAGAAACTAGAAAGATTTTAAGCACGCGAAGTAAAAGACCCGAGAGCTGAAGGGAGAATGTACGACATACAAAACGATTATAATTTACCACCATTATTAGGTTGTTTGGCTCAACAAAAAAAATTAGAAAATAGGAAGTTGACTAACGAAAATTATTATAGTTTAGCAGTGCAGATCTAATTCGTAAATCTGTTGTGCTAATAGTCATTTTAAAAAAACAGTCACTTTTTTAACATTAAAGTTTATTTTTGTTATAAAATTATTTAGAAATGAAGTTAAGAACCAAAACATTTAAGTGCAGTAAACATTAGCGCCATTTTCGAGAAGTCATTACATTACCACAGTTACTCGTATTACACGTACCACACAAGGCCATAAAATGCACTTCATGCTAGTGTTCCTCGTTCTCCATGCAAAACTACGTTTAAAAACATTTGAAAACAATTTCTCAAGAGAAGAAGTGCGGCAGGCGCAAGCAACTCTGAGAACTAGTGGGAGATTAACTCGTACAAACTGCTGTGAGGCTGTTGCAGAGCGCGGAGTGTGAGGAGCTGAAGGACCCTAGAGAGCTAAGCGCGCGTCTCCACGACGGCCGCCTGTTCGGCGACCGCCGCCTCCTACTCCGTGAACTAGTGGGAGATTAACTCGTCAACTGTGGGCTGTTGCAGAGCGCGAGGCTGAGAGCTGAAGGACCCTGCAGCTGGCGCGCGTCTCCCACGACGGCCCCTCTTCGCGACCTGCGCATGCCTACTCGTGCCAACGTCCGGCATACACGTGGTGAGGCCTGCCATGAGCGCACCTGCACAGCGACAGAGTCGTCCAGGATCTGGACACACCACCCGAGAGACCTATTGACCTGCCTAGAAGAATCACGTGCGCCCCAACGCAGCCGAGAGTGACTGATTCTTCTTCTACTTTGACTCGCGAAAGCAGTTGTGTCACTAGGCTTTCCATGTCATTTACACTATATTACGCCCGAGAAGAGTTTTGTTGCTGATTGGAAAAGTATTACTTATAGAGTTGCTAAATGAATTCATTATATGTCTATATAAATGACATCTGTGGATACTGCGTAAGTACAACAAAACCTGCTGCTAATCATGACATGTAATCGTGACATGTACTACCAGGAGTCTCAACCAGTGCGAGGAGGAATTGATCTGTCAAACATTTATACAAATCGGTTGAGTTTTAAAACCCGTAAGTATCATTGTTTTCGATTGTTCATTGGTTATCATGTCGTATTGATAGTGAAAAAATTTATAAGTAGAATAATGATAATACATCATTACCGCGTGGAAACTCTCGCAAGTCTCTAGCTCTGACATATGAACATGATGCCAATTGACTGCTTTGTGCGATACAAACAGCCACAATTGACTGCAGATTTAGGAAGAGCTACTAATATTTAATTTTAATATGCTAGAACAACCTTTGAATGTTTAAATCCAATTGGTGCTTGTTATTTGTACCATAATAAGAGAGTTAGTCTCCCCTCGCCCGAGAATTACTAAATTTAAATAATATAAACATCTTATTTTACTAAACAATGATCAATGAAAATGTGTCTCTGCGTTTTGGAGATGTCAAGTAATGTCTTGTGTTAATCTTTCTCTTGGATAAGTGACACTGACATTGTGACACACTGAACACCAAAGACACAGACAGTGTGTGAAGAGCCACTATTTGTGCCACATCTACTCTCACTAGCCTTCATATTAAAATATAGGCAATCTTCAAACTTAATACGCCTGTTATCATCGCTTCGCCAACTATAACTTCATGATGCAAGGATACCCTTGTATTGTGCAATTGGTGTTCAAAATGTAATGTACCAATGTAGCAGATAAGTGTTTATTCTGTCAATTAAATATAATAAAATGTAACTTTTAACCATAACCAGTTAAAAACAGTAAGTTATATATCTAGGGCCCACTACATTTCATTTTAAGGAAAATCAATACATTTTCTTGAATAGAAACCTAAACTTTCTACACGAGAACAAATTGTTTTCATGTAAATTTTAATCAGAGTTTTTTAGCTTTTTGTTTATTTTCATTTTAAAACTTTACAAAATACTTATACATTTTCTCGAAAACTACTCAAATTTTCTTCAAAAAGTGCATATTAAAAAAATAGCTCTTGAATGTTTTCCGAAATCGTAATTTGAATTAACTTTTAGAGATTAAGAAGACATGATAATAACGCAGATTTTTTTCAAATACAGTAGTTAAACAACAGTTTTAGAGTAATGAAAAGTTCATACTTTTAATTGGAATTTTCTCAGTTTTGTGTACCACATCATTTATTTACTTATTATGTTGTGTTTAGACAGTGGATTTTAAGGAAAATAAAAAGATGTTTATGAGTGCAAGAGATGAAGTATTTCAAGCTGAATAGCTTTATTTCAAGCTGAATAGCTTGGAAATTTTTTTGTTTTTATTGCTATGGTAAACACACGTTTCAGGAGGTATAAAAGAAACTTGTATTTCCTTTTCTATATCCTCTATATATTATGCCTTTTTAATCATACATTTTACAAATTACCAACTGCAACACCAAAGACTTCTAACTTCCGATCGAGGAGCCCAGTGGAGCATCCTTCCTCATAGTCTTTGTATTATTGTGTACATCTGTGCCGAATAGTATCACATCAGTTCTGTAAAGAGTCTATGTTCACTGTATCAAAAAAGTATTGTGAAAAATAAAACATAAAAGCAATTGTTGCTCAAGTATTGATGTATTATAGTTATACTTCTGTGCTGTGTATAGCCAGTCAGAAGACGAGAATATTGTAAGAATTATCTGAAATATATTTAGTATTTAAATTTTCAATATTATTATTATTATTATTATTATTATTATTATTGTTGTTGTTGTTGTTGTTGTTGTTGTTGTTATTATTATTATTATTATTATTATTATTATTATTATAATTACAGTTTCTCGGGAAAACCTGTAGCATTCTGTAGAGATAGAAGTTTTGTATTCATTTAATATGACTGAAATCAAGGGATGTGGAGTAATTTCCGCACCACTTGCTGGTACAAATTTTACGATATCGCCTTTCCTCGAAGATAAATATTTTCATGCAATGTAAGCGTTTTATTGAAACTCCAAAACATGAAAGGTAGTGAGAAGAAAGCGTCTCGCACAAGGCTTTCTGGAAGATTCCTGCGTTTTGGATGAAAGAGAGCAGCAGGGCGTAAAAAGTACATACAAGAAGTCAAAGGCGCACAAAAGCGGAAGCTTTTTACTTCGCTCGCTTGTCCACTTCTGAAAATGTCGTCTCGCTTGTCCGGCGCCTTCTAAATATCGCAAGCTTCAACTCGATTTATTAGTTGTGCGTGATCTGGGCTGTCCGGGTGATTTATTAGTTGAACAAGGCTCGTCAACTGCTAAAACCATTAGTCCCGTAAGTCCACTGCATGTTTTTTATCCTGGGAGGAGGCGGTAATCTTCGCCCGTTGGTGCGTGAGATCGAGCGCCGACCTACCAGGCGACTTGTGGGATTTTCCTCAACCAGAAAATATGAACACAAAAGAAATGACACTAACATTATATATACGATTTATATAACGAAATATGGTAAAGAAGTGGATTACACAACTACTTTATTGTGCAAAAACTAACAAATGCCAAAAAACTGCAACTAAAATATCTCATGAGTTCTTAAATTCGTAACATGAGTGATTACTGCATCGTCAACACGTCTTAATTGATTTATCTTGACAAATATACCATGTTAATTAATCCTGTTGATTTATTTATTTATTTATTTATTTATTACTAGTCAATCCGGGAGCGTCAACGGCTTACGTCATTAGTCCCGTAAGCGTAGTGCATTTCTTTTTCTCGGGAAGTGGCCCTGATCTTGCCCCGTTGGATGGCGAGATCCGGCGCTGACCTGACGTAGGCTAGCGAGGTTTTCTCAACCAGTTATCTCCCACCAGCGGGGCACTGCCCCAGACGGGACAAGTTCTAAGCTCCTGACAAGTGTGGTAATGTAGTGCCTGTAAGAGTTTGTGCAAGCAAGGGGTGAGGATAGGACAAGGAAAAGGAAGAAAAGATCGTGCGCGCCGGGGCCCGTTTCTTAGGGTACTGCTCCGGCATTTGTCTGATGTTGATCGAGGTGAATAATAGAAAACCATCAATCAAAGAAGCCAGACCCCAAAATGCTCCTCCAGACAGCGATTCAATTCAACCCAGTTGTCAAAGCGGCAACTCGACCACTTGCAATAAAAACCAATATTACTGCTTTGTAATAAACTATAAATTAAACGCGTGTTTTAGTTATTGATATCGATTCCATTTGCAAAGGTTTGGTGGTAATGTGAACCTAAAAGCAGATCTACAATCATTACAGATAGTAGATTTTAGCAATTGCTAAAATTGCGAAATGTTACAAAACGCTTGGGAAAAATTGTAATTGTATGTATCACGGTCAGTGCGGTATATTTCTGAAGGTTTCCAATCTGCGATAAAATACGAAATAACACACACAAAGTACGAAAGGGTCGTGAATCAATGATATAATTGCTAAATTGCATTTTATGGTTTCCGTCGTCTTGGCTCTAACTAGGGATGTGACATCGACAAGAATACATTAATGCTTGAAAACGTAGTTTCAGAGTGGTATTGTTATTTAATTTCTAATTGAGATTAAACGGACAAAAAATGTAAATATCCGCTAACCGGGTGAGGTGGGGGTGGGGCCTTGCGCTAAGTCATGGGCGGGGCCGGGGGTGAGGTCAGAGAGGGCCAGGGAGGTGCTGGGCTGGGAACGGGACTGGGGGTGGTACAGGGGGGTTGGACCTGGCACCTCTATTACGCGAGAAAGAGGAGACGAGGTGGCGGAGGGCTTCAGGTGCGTAGGAGCATTCGCACAGAAATTCTCACCCACTTACCCTGCCTCCACACTGGCACCTGCGACCGAGAACATAATCACATTATGCTGCTCGTGAAGCACAATCAAAGGGCACATTTTCACGTGTCTATAAACACTGAAACGGAAGTACGCCGGTCTCTGGATCAATTGCTTCAAGGGCCGAAATCAATTGCACGAGGCAGAGGGTGATGCTTATCTCGAAATGAACTTCTTAAATATTTCAGCGCGCCTTTTGAAAGAATACGATGAGAGAAATGTGGGACATCAGATATTGCAATTACACACCCGTCACATGTAGGTGCCCTCTCCCGCACCCTTAGCTCCTTCATTCTTCGCGAAATGTGTTTGTGATAGCCAGTAGCATGTCATCTCTTGTAATCGAGAGCTCTTGGTTAGTTTGATCTTAAGTAGCTTACTTCCATAATTATTAATTCGTGTTTTGATGGAGTACCTTTTTTCTACTTTAAAATATATCAGGTGTCAGCTGGGTCGGTGCGTCACTGGTGGGAGATATCTGGTTGGGGAAAATCCCCGCAAGCAGACGTAGGTCGGCGCCGGATCTCGCCATCCAACAAGATCGCTGCCATCTTCCGCGAAGAAAACATTCATTACACTTACTGGCAAATGACCTTGGCAATTGACGTGCCCGGAATCCATAATCAATCAATCAATCAATGAACGACAATTCAGAAACAATATCTATGCTAATCGTGTAAATGAGCGACCGTCCCTGACTTATTGTTAGCGCTGTCGCCGGGCGGGGCGAAGGGTCATAGCTGCAATGCCGCGCACGGATTAACGCGCCAACCGCTGCGGCCGCTCTATGGCCGTGCGAGGGGGGAAAGGGGCTGCGGTGGGCGGCGTGGCGCCGGCTGCACGGGTAATCCAGCCGGGTGGTCCGGTTCCCAACCCGGCGCCGCCCCACCGCATCGCGCCACACCGCACCGAGCCGGCTCTGTTTGCCCACCTGTCTCCCCCGATGTTGTGTCTGCGGATTAGCTTTCTCCCACTCCCACTCTCCCCTCTCCCTCTCCCCGACCCTACTGCAGCGGGGCGATTCGCTCATTGTTGCACTCCTCACAGTCCGTCCGTCAGTCAGATCTATGTACACAACTTAGCCACGTATGCCCAGCTCTCTTTCTTGTACCAGTTCCTTCGACGGGTACCTCCCATTTCTCTAAACCATTCATTCCCCTTTCTCTATTTATCTACCTGCTCATATGGCTCCAGGGTATCAACTGATGGCATGGCACTGCCTGTGACCGGGAGTTCCTAGGGTTTTAGAACCCACTCTGGCAGGATTTTCGACACTAGCTGTCTGGAGGACAATTCTAGCGGCCGGCTGCCGCGATCGGTAGTTTTACGCGGTTTCTCCGATCAACATTAGGCGAAAGCAGGTGCAGAAATCTAAAGAACGGACGTACTATCTTTCCTTCCTTTTCCTTGTCCTATCCACAACCCGTACATACACGCACTTACACTTTCATTTACTTGCAAAGCACTGCCACACATCTCGGGAGGCCATTCTGGATCTCGGAGCGTGTTCCAGCTAGGACGGGGCCCCGCCGGTGGGAGATACCTGGTTAGGAAATAATCCCACTAGCGAACGTGTATGTTACATCCACATCTCGCCATCCAGCGGGGAAAGATTCGCGCCACACCCTCAGTAAACCATGCACTTTACTTACGGGTCTAATGATCTTACCCAAAGATGCGCCCAGAAACACAAAATATAATCAATCAATAAATTTTCTGTCTTCCCCACCCTTGTCAATAAATTTTCTTCCTCTACACCCTTGACATCACTCGAGCTTCGTCCTCGTTCCCACATTTTCGTCACCGTCTTGTTTGTTCAACTTCTTCTAAGATGCATTTCATTCTTCCCCTCCTCCTCCCTCTCCCTCACGTCGTAATTCAAATTCAGTTATCAGATAAACAATTCCTCTTGGAACACCCTCGCCTCCGACCTTCGCGCCATCGCCTTTTCCCCCTATTTCTTCCCTAGAACATTCATTTCTTCCCTCCTTTATTTTCGTATCTTCAATACGTTCCACTGCCCTTGACCGTTCTCTATTGTCCCCGTCGCCTGTGGTATTCAGCCTTGCATACCTTCCACGTTCCTCTGGCTTGGAATCCGTCGTCTTTTCTGCTTTGCAGACCATCACATTTGTCACATACGGCGTCGACTACGTCACCCGCCCCCATAGGCCGCTCCCCGCTACACCGTAGGCTACAACGTTGTCACCTCTCTGCCACCCGCATCCCCACCCCCACTGCGCCTCGCATGTCGGCCGCACGCCTCGTTGGCCTTTGCGGCGGCGGCAGCAGCCCCTGCGAGGGCCGCGCTGGGGTGGCGTGCGGTGGCGCCGGGAGGGCGAGGCGTGTCCGAGGGCGGCGGAAGCGCCACGGAGTGTGTTTGCGGGTGTAGCACAGACGAGAAAATGTATAAGGACCCAGCACACAGCTGTGCTAATGTTAACAGTAATGACCGGCATAGGTGGCTCGACCCGCAGGGTGAGTCAGGACCCGGCAGGGTGTCAACTGATGTCACTGCATTGCCTCTGACCCGGAGGTCTTGTGGTTTGAGTCCCGACGGTGGAGGGAGATTCGACACCAGCTTGTCAGCTAGGTCGACTCCTGTCTCTGTCTTGAGGAGAATTCTACCGGCCGGCTGCTCTGATTGGTAGTTTTCCGTGGTTTTTCCTATCAATACCAGGCGAATGTCAGAGCAGTTCCCTAACAAACGGGCCACGGAACGCTCCCGATTTATCCTTCCAATTCCTTGTCCTATCCTAACTCTTTACACACACTTACAAGCACAAATGACGGGAGACTGGTCGGGAACTTAGAGCTTGTCTGGCCTGGGGCGGTGCCCCGTTGGTGGGAGATACCTCGATGAGAAAACCTCGCTAGCCTACGTCGGATCTCGTCATCCAACGGGGCAAGATCAGTGCCACTTCCCGAGCAAAAAATTGCACTACGCTTACGGGACCAATGGCTTTAGCCGTTGACGTTCCCGGATTCACTAGTAATCAATCAATCAATCAATAGATCGAGCAATCAATCGATTGATCAATGAATTAACATGATTAATTAACATGGAATATCTGTCAAGATAAATCAAGTAAGACGTGTTGACGATTCAGCAATCACCCATGTTACAAATTTAAGAACTCTTGCGGTATTTCAGTTGCATTTTTTAGCATTTGTTAGTTTTCGTGCAATAAAGTAGTTGTGTAATCCACTTTTTTCCCATATTTCATTATATAAATCATATATATAATGTTAGTATCATTCCTTTTATTTTCATATTTTCTGAGGGAATTGATATTTCATTGTTTTTATTCACTCTTAAGAATTGCATGATTTAGTTTGTGATGATTACACTAAAGACTGTGCCGCAACCAGAATTATCATTTAAGGAAGAGGACAGGTGTAGTGCCTAGCAGACTTATTTTCTTATCTAAAAATAGTGTTAAACATAAATTTCATTGGTTAATTTATTATTTACAATGCAATTAAGCTGAATATTGAAGAACTTTCGTTATTGAAAATATTAGTAGTATATAGTTAAAACTGTACCTGTGTGTTTGTCATCAACTTCTGGAAGGGGAAGTGAGGCTGAAGACCAATAAGCTTCCCCTTCTCGTGTTTAGTACAGCGTCAACTATATATTACTAATGAATTATAACCTCCTGAGACAAGAAATAAACCAAGTACATATCAACTGAACTTTTCCCGCCGTTGCCCTTCTATCTAGATTTCGTGTTCAAAACATATTTAATTTTTTTAATGTTTGCAAGTCCATAAATAAAATTGCTCTTTCTTTGTTCAGTTTGTGAAAGAGAAGGGGGAGTTGTAAGATTACGCGTTTTTTATGACTAAGCACATGCAAGCCTTACTTTTCGAGTGAACAGCTTCTCCCAAAAGTGCTGTTTTATAGATAGATGATAACAATAAAGACATGTAAGACTCAAATCTAGAATGTTAGTTTAATCGAGAATAAGTCAGAAAGAGTTCAAAAAGTTTAGAACAAAAAATAATATTTTTCTTACTATAGTCTTACAAGTATATGTTTAGAAACATAAATCCATTACTCAAGGAGCGTCGAAACGTGTTGTTCTGTTAAAACTCTGATCCGATCATACCATTATATACTTATTTTAAAAGTAAATGAACTGTTCCATTGTTATGCAAACTTGTGCGTTTTTAAGGTTTCAATTATCTTTTTTCGGTCTTTAACTGAGTTGGTAAGGATTTATTTCTTGATTTGATGAATTCATCAAGACCCAAGATTAATAATTACTTGCTTGTTTAATATTAACTATACTTGAATTTTAAAGAAACAGGCAAAAATGAGTTGCTAGAGTAAATGTCTTCGTGACCAATGAAGATATTTTTGTATTTTATTGCAATTTAAAAAACTATTGAAACATATTTATATTATATTTATATGTCATTTCTCTTAATACAACAATAGAAATGGTGTTTCTACAATTTTTATTCATCTATAAATATTTAAAACAGAAAAATTAGTAAACACGTTTATATCAAAATTAATTTTCATTTGGTCTAAAAACAATGGATTATGAAAGAATGACCAATAAGAATGAAAATATCAAATCTATTAATAATTTTAAAAGTTATATATTTCTAATATATAAGTAATAGGAAAATATCGGAAACACTTTAAATTTGGAAATAAAATAAAAATATGCCTAGTAAACATTTTATTCACAGAACGCAAACGACATTTTCAAAAATAATTAGAAGATCGCTCAGATCCAAAATAATAGGTGAAACTTCTCCTCACGAAAGACACCTCTCTTGGAAAACTAGTTTCCTCTGCCGTGTGAAGCATAACATTAGTTTCCGAGCGGCGAAATTCCGCTCGTTGAGTCAGTCTGCGAGGACTAACAGTTGACGCCGGCGAGCAGCGTTGGCACGGCGCCCCGCACGATGTTGACGGTGTTGTTGACGTTGGGCCGGAAGGTGCCTGTGAAGAGGAGCTGGGCGTTGTTGGAGATGGCCCACACCTCCTCCGGCCTGCTCTTGCCGGTGCCGGGGATCACCTTCAGCCCCGTGACGAAGCGCAGCACCTCGCGGTCCTGCTCCACCGCCGGCAGGTTGGGGCTGAAGGCAACGGGCAGCGCGTGAGAAACGTTTACTAGCTAGGTACAGAGGGCGTAGTGAGGTACGTAGTGAGGTACGTAGCTAGGTACGTAGTGAGGTACGTAGCTAGGTACGTAGTGAGGTACGTAACTAGGTACGTAGTGAGGTACGTAGCTAGGTACGTAGTGAGGTACGTATCTAGGTACGTAGTGAGGGTACGTATGTAGGTACGTAGTGAGGTACGTAACTAGGTACGTATTGAGGTACGTAGCTAGGTACGTAATGAGGTACGTAGCTAGGTACGTAGTGAGGTACGTAGCTAGGTGCGTAGTGAGGTACGTAGGGTGTAATACGTTAGGTGACGTAGTCAAAAAGAGATATTATAATAAAAAGTTTTATTAATATTAAAAACAATCGCCCAGTTGATAATTTTAAGATTAAGGTTTACTAATCATTTTATGATGTAGATAATACTATATTATCCCAGTTTAGTACTCTTCTATAATATAAAATTGTCTACAACGATAAGATTGGCTTGGTAGTTACACTAATGTAAGTGCTCTAAAATGGCTTTTAATCGTTCAAGTGCTATATCGTAATATTGCAGCACTAGTTGCATAATAACTTCTTAACGAATATACATTGTCCCCGAGCTAAAGAAGAGGAGGTGATCGACGTGGATTACAAAGTGAATGATTTTGATACATCATTATGAAACGTGTTTCTAATTCTACGGAGATGCTGTTTGAAATTAATATCACTGTAGTTTTGCAAGATAAATAATGGAAAGTTCCACGATATCCTCTGATAATTTTGCAAAAAATGTAAAGTAAATGATGTTTTTATTTTTAAAGGTTTCTAAATAATCAATTCTTTCGTTATATTTATATTACTAAAGTGGGTAAATTCCATGGAGATAGACATGCCAGAAATTTGTATTCAGAATCTGAATGTAAAATATCAATTCTAACGTGAGACAATCTAAGAATTTTTACATAATCTCGTTCATATAATTGAACTACTTGTGTTTTAGATCGCTATATTCCTTTCTTAAAAATTTAACACCACAGAAATTCTTTAAGTAACAATCAACTTACAGTTTTAAGAGAGACGAGGGGATTTACACAATAAATAGTATAATAGAAGATATAAATAGTAAATATCGATTTAGAAGTACTAACCTGGCGTAATTCCTGCGTTGATTCCAGCAGTTGATAGAGTATTTATTGACAGGATTGAAAAATAATACTCCAGAGGAGCTCGAACCCTGAGCACCAGACTATGAAATAGACAGAACAAGAATATACTTTTAGTTTTGAGAATTATGAGTTAGTTTTATAGGTTCTTAATACTTCGACTTGCCTAATCAGTCTGTGTCATCCTAACTCACAATTGGTCTTTACAATGACAAATGTCAAAAACGTGCATATGATAGATAAATAGATTACAAAGTTTTATAATCCAATATCTCGTTGCTCTTCGTGAGATAATTTCAACATAAGGGTAGCTCACAAAGCTGATATTACAATCTTAATATAACGCTAAATTCTAATACAAATATAGTCACACTGTTGTTAATAAATACCATTTTCACAGATAACAATTGTTATGTTTAATCACGCGTTTTTTGTGGGGATGTCGTATCTCAAATGATATTTCCGATCACCACTAAGCGATACATCAAAGTACCTCTTTCCTTTCCTAAAGCAAACTCCCAATTTACTAGAAAAACTCATCAAAACGTCGAAGAAATTAAGCGTGAAGGCTTTGATCAAGTCAGTAGAAAATTCTTTTGACAGATTCTCAAACAGTTGAGTACCCTTAAAGATGACATTGCTCTGCCATAGGCATATTGTCGAAATAATATTTCTGTCTTCTTGACAGCTGAGTGTAGGATAGAGATATTTTGCCACATACTCGAGCGGCAGTAGCAAAAAACGCAGCAGTAGAAGCATTAGCAGAGCACAAATGCAGTGGCAGTACTGCTAAAACAGCAACATTAGTAAGAAACAAGTCGCAATGAGAGCATACAACAGTTGATGTCACAGAACAGCACACACGACGTATAACCATCAAGTAATGGTGCTCTTCAATATTAAGTTACTTCGCGTTGTAAGATGTAATTTTTCGCTTAATAAGCATTTGCAACTCTGCTGTGGCATGATAATTTGAAGCCTCTGATTGGATAAATGAACCCTTTCTCTCCTGTCAGCTGCTAGCTGTCAAGTACACAGAAATATTATTCGGACAATAGGCGTGTGCATACGGGGACAGGGGGCGAGGCTCCCCAGTGAATATTTTGAAAGGGGTCCCATAGCCGAATGTGATTAAACATTTTATTTTCAAAAGTATTGTAAGTTTCTGTTGTTTAAGACGTACTGAACGTATAGGTACATTTTAAAATTTAAAGGGAGGACAAACGAGAAGATACTTTAGTCTTTTAATTTACTGTTGCTGTGTCTATGTTTGATTAAGAGTAATTTCCTTTATTACTAAGAGATACACAATTTTAAAAAAATCGTAAAGTCACCATTCTTTGTGCGGTAGTTAACTCCTCCTGAACCCCTACTTTTCAATCAAATTAAAATTAATGTTTGTAGCCAATCACGCATCGTTTACTGTGGATGTTCTATTTCAAATTTCAAAGTACTTCTTTCCATTCCGAAATTAAAATTAAGTTTTGGTTTATTTAAGAAGTTTTAATTATTTGCAAAAACAGTAAATACCAAAAGTTTCAAATAATTTTAAATTTTGAATGTATTTTATATGTACGATTACGTAGATTTCAATTTTGAAAATATGTTACTTGAAACCGTGTCTGAACATTTGTAATTTGCCTGTAGTATTAACGAATTAATTTCAGTTCACCGAGAAAATTGTCAAATTATATTAAGTCGGTTTTTACATTAAGTTATTTTATAAAATTTATGAAGTCATATTAAATATAATACCTAAAAATGTGGAATGGAGAATGAGAAAAAATCGCAAATGTTTCAAAAACTATTAAAACGAGTGATCCTACAAAGCTAATGCATTCTCGCATTATTTCTAAATTTGCAGTATTCGAATGTTTAGAAAGTTTAACTAAAATGAAACGCGCACCATTGTTTTAAGCGTCTCTCCCATCCGTGGAAAAAAAATTGGCTTCAGATTCGGAATCAGCGCGTCCACATACATAAACACAAGACCTTGGGGCTGACACCTTTCTTTTATGTCTGTCTACGTAATTTTACGAGAAAAAGGCGACATCTTTGAATCTTTAGTATCGTATTGCGATACTAACAAAATTAATTTTATTTTATAATATTAATTACTACATAATATATCTTCTAAATAATTAATATATGTAAATCATTCTCCACGCAAATGAAAAAGCAAGAATGACACTTTACTTCTCATATTTCAATACACGGATCAATTAAATAATATATATATATATATATATATATATATATAT
>BOPP01000044.1:8191365-8204648 GCA_017312745.1 Gryllus bimaculatus
TTACGCCTTGTAGTGTGAATTATGAGATGATAGGATGATGATAGGTGAAGGGACAATCACAAATACGAGCGTGTCTGCGCAGGTTCGAACTTGCAGCCTCCTCGGCACAGACGACGGCTGCCGCATATATATAAACAACACATTTCAGGAAATAAAATTTAATCTTAATCTAATTTCTAAATTATTGTGCGGTTCAAAGAATTTCAGGGGGCATGCCCCCTAACAATCTTCAACCCTGAAATCTCGCACCTGCCCTTCGCGCCGTCCGATGAAAGAGAAGGCGCTGTCGGCGTTGTTGGCGCCGTCGGCGAACAAGGAGGCGTTGCGCAGCACGGCGGTGCACACGCGGCCCTCCTGGAAGCTGGTGAGCGCGTGGAAGTAGAGGTGGCTGCCGCAGGCGGCGCCGACGCGCGGGGACACCGCCAGCCCCAGCACGCCGTCCATGAGGGTCATGGAGGTGCCGGCCACGCTGAACTCGCGCGCGTTCACGTCCGGGAAGAAGAGGTCGCTCGCCACCCTCCACGACCTGCGCACGCCACGCGCACCGCTCAGGAGGACTGCCTCCTCGCCTGGACGCACAGGCCTGCGCGTCAACTGCTAAGAACCTTAGTTCCGTTAGTGTGGTGTATGGTTTATCGCGGTGGAAAAGCGATGATTGTTCCCAGCTGTTTGGTAAGATCTGGCACCGACCTAAACGTTGGTTTGCGGCGTTTTCCCTATCCAGGTATTTTCCCACAAGGGGTCCCACAAGGGCTCCCAGCTAGATTCCCGACATGTTTCGTAGTAGTCATGTAAGTTCATGTAAGTGTAAGTGCAAGTGTGTGTGTAAGACAGGGGTAAGAAGAGGACAAAGGATACGAACCGTGGCCTGTTTGTTAAGGTACTGCTCCGGCGTTCGCCTAGTCTCGATCGGAGAAACCACGTTTAAAAAATAGATATTATCTCACTTTGCAGAGCCCCCGATAAATCGAAGTTATTTGTAATACAATTTAAATGTTGACTTGCTCCCCAAGTTTTCAAGTTAGCCGTCCGAAAAGGGGTTTGGGGATTTCACAATTGGTGCTAAACCTTAGGCTCTTAGCTCTTTATTCCTATGTCAATAAAATTGTACACTTGACCATCTAACAAGAAAAAGTTACCTTTTACTTAAGACTTTTTAAAAACTATTTCCATCCTTTTTTTCTAACCCTTATAGTAGAGGATTTTAGTTCCAAACTAGGTTCCAAGGTAATGACCGTCGTCAACCAGTATAATATTACCACTCTTCATTCTCACTACAGTGCCTCTGACATGGAGGTTCTATGGTTCGAGTCCCGGCAGTGACATGATTTTCGACACTAACTAGATAGCTAGGTCGAATCCACCCGCTTTCTAGAGAAAAACATCAGGCGAACCGTACCCTAACAAACTAGCCATAAACCGCGCCACATATTACCTTCCTCTTTGTTGCCCGATCTTCACCTGTTTCTCACACTTACGTGTACCCACGTACCCTACTACATGTCGGGAGACCAGTCGGGTGCTTAGAGCTCGTCCTGGCTGGAGCGATACCCCGCTGGTGGGAGATATATGGTTGAACAAATTCCGCAGCCCAACGTGTAGGTCGGCAACGGATCTCGCCATCCAGCGGGGGGGGGGCTAGATCTCCGCCATCACCACCACCACCCGCGATAAAACGTGCACTACACTTACGGGACTAATGACCATATCTGTTGAGGCGTCCGAAAAAAAACAATCATTGGTACGAAGGGAAGTCCGTGGAATTGCTGCCCACCTGTTCTGGCGCAGGCTGTAGACGAAGAGGGCGTAGGCGCCGGCGTCGGCCACGTAGGCGTAGGCGTCGTTGCCGCACTGCGCGTCCAGCTGCTCCGTGGCCACCGTCAGCAGCAGCGCCTCGTCGCAGCTCGCCTGCGCAATGGGACGCCCCTCTCTTACCCTCTGCGCGGCTTCTCTTACGTAGCGATGGTAAAACTCAGTTTCTTTGTTGCCTGACGCATTCGGCTGGTATTCCGATGTGACATCCAGACACGTGTCAGCAGTATGGCATACATGACACGTGCCATAAGCGCCACTCGCAAGGGGCTCTATTTAGAGTATACGCGCTAAAACAATTAACAACAACCCTAAGTTAAAATATTCTGACAGGGGCGCAAATTCTATCCTTCCATGGGTGTCTGAATAACTAGAAACCCGTCTGGTGACATATGCGTACATTCGTCTTGAAAGCGTGAGAGCCGTAAGTTATATAAAGTAAATAAAAATCCAATGCGGTGGGCTATACCCACCATTTTCATACTTTTTGTCTAACGTTTTTGACATATTTCCTCGGTACGGTTAACTTTGCCTTGATATCCGGCATGGCATATGCTTTATTAAGTTACTGAAAGATAATGTGGCGAATGAGCATAATTGTGAAAACTGTAAGGCAGCACATGAGCTAGCAGAATGAGTCCCTAACCGCATGCAGATTGTGCTCTAAAAGATATGCGTAAAACAGAATGTAAGATGGAAAACAAAAATTCTGTTAAAGATACCTAACCGAAACCAATCTGCTTGATTGATTGCTAAAAGAACTGCAAAATGACAATAGTGAGATACAGATGCAAATGTTTCCTTCATTTGCTGTAAAAGACGTGCATGTACACCCAAGCTCTTTCTTACTCCCCTTTCCCAATGGTCTCGGTTTGACATTGTAGAAGTTTGTCAAATTGTAACAACTTATTGCAGAAGTTCATGTGCTGTGCTAAGTTCATGTGCGTATGTCATCTGTTGCACAGCATTACCCGTCTTAGAGATTCGGAAAAACGTATCATGATGTTGCAAGGTAGTCACTATCATCTCAGTTTCATTGAAAGAATAGAGAATGATTCTGTCCTGACAGCAACCCTGTATACCAAAACGTGTTTTTTTTGTATGCGGCGGCTGTCATGTGATATACCTATTCACTAGTAAAAATTCACTATTTTCACAATGTATTTCTTCACTAACTGAAAAATTAATATTATTGATGTTTACCTTTTTGTCCAAAAACCACATTATATTTTTTCAACGATTTCCAGTAATTTCAAAACTAAGTAATGACTAAACAAACGTAAACTTGTCTTAAATGTCAAAGGAAAATGCTGTTGTAAGATATGCAAGGCAACAAAACAATGAATGTGATCTAACAGTATGAGTTATGAGTTGTGTATGCAGTTCATGAATCAATTAACGCAATTACGTGAAGGTTAATGACAATAAAATATTACCCCTCCATAATGCAAAACATTTGTTGTGAGAAAAAATCTTTATTATTTTATTTAATATTTCTGCCACCAAAAGAAACATACACAAACACATCATAGTCCTCTCTCATCTAACAAAACATTAATTCATGTAAACGTGCAAAGGTAGTAAACAAATTTAACATTTAAAAGATTCTTCCTTTATTACCAATTTTAGAAGTTAAAGCATATCATTAGCGTAATTCTTTGGATTAAGTGAAGATTAGAGATTATTGTTGAGGGCCGAACAGGTAGACAAACGTTTTTAAGAAAATCAAACAATATCCAGATTCATGTTGTCTCAATTCATGTCTCAATTTTTTACATAATTAAAAAGTTTCTGCAAACTATTAAGAATGTTATTCGAGAAAATAAAATTGTAATGCGATATATGAAAAGATTGCATAAACTTTTTTAACAAAACTGTACTTTTGAAAAGTTCAGAAGTATTGAAAATTGTAATGTTTCATATCTAATTTTATCTTTTAGTGGCCGTGGTAAACTACTGAATGTATAAATTAATAAACTTGAATACAAAATCACCATTTAAGGAATCGATCTTTAGGACTACCAAAAAGTTGAGTCGATGTGAAGAATTATGTGAATGGACCATTCCTACCTCCGGGGTCTGGAAGCGGTGGCGCACCAGCAGCTTGTTGGTGCGCAGCTGAAACACCAGCAGCTGGGCCGGGCAGCGCCGCGTGAACGTGTTGGTGATGTCGACGATGCCCGAGTCAATCACCCACAGGCGGTCGCAGCGGTCCACCTGTGCACGTGCGATCATTTTACTCACACATTGCTTGGGAGGTATCCCCTTGCTTTGCTCCTTTGTACCTTCTTTGTACTGGACTGCGCAAAGCGAAAAAGAGGGTTATATTTTTCATGAAGGCTTTTCTTTTTTCAATTGTTTTATTATCCTTGTTCGACAAAATTATGCTTTCAAGGGTTCTCCGATACCATAGTATAATTAATCGGTTTTGTGAACTCCATTTCATCGTACATGAATAATGTTTAAAAAAAATAATATTAGAAACTAACTACTAAGGGTACCCAGGAAGGTTCCTTCAGAAAAATACATAAAATATTTGAAAAAATACATTTTGAATGAAGACTTTTCGAAGTTTCTTTGTTTCCATCTGACTTCTGACGGATTCGTCTGTGGAATGTCATAGTCTATATAAAGTATTCGAAACATAATATAGCTGGCACTAGACACGATTTTCTTCATTGTCTAAACTATTTGATAAATTTACTTTCTGAAGTAGGTATAAATATATCAATCCGTCTTTAAATCGTGCTATATAAAGTTTCTAAAAACAAAATGGTGGACAGTAGGCTCCATTTTGTTCGTTTATTGGTGATCAGTATTACATACTTTAACCTTAGAGAGATGGCGTACAGCCCGTCAATAGTGAAAGAGTGAAAGAATTTCAATATAACTCATCCTCGGATACAAATATCGTTTAGAGCTCTCGGAATTGTTGTTTCTTTACGATCAGTAATATAGCTTTTTTTGAAACGACCGATGGCTAAGAAGTGTGCAGTCACAGAGGCATCTGCATCTGAAGGATGTAAGCCCGTACGATCGCACTAATATAACTGTATTAATAGATATGAGGAATATACAGGTGTCCGGACATATCGGGCCAAATTTTCACAAAGGCAAGAGTTCTAGTGACCACAAACAACGATACCATCAAAGATAGTGACATTCTGCATTTAAAGTTACACAATTTCCAATTTCTCGAAGTAAAATTCCGCGACAATTCGCATCAAAGCTGTTCGAAACACATTGAGATCAAGTTCAACATTGCAAATCACGAGTTTGCCATCAGAACGCGCGTCCATATTCGTTAACATTGTAAGCATTTTGTTCAATTAGGTATTTCATGACTGGTTTTGATACTGCAATGATACACAGGGCGCTGGTAGTTACTGCCTGATATCGTTGAGGCAATCTGGGGAATTAAGGTTTGTTTCTTTTTTCTGAAAATATCAGTGTACATACGCGTTATAATTGTATTAATTTGTGCGGTATTAAAGTACTCAGTTCAATTAATTTTAGGGTATTACATGTATCATTTAGAATGTTTGAGAAATGTATTTCATTTAAAAGGTTAATATTACGTTAGTTGATTTAAACTGTGCATTTGATAAGTGGATGTACCTTTGTGAAATCTTTGACTGTCTTGTAAGGATATTCCCTTTTCTGTTGATGGACCTCTGTGTGACAATTGAGTGCTCATAGTATTCTTGCATCGTTACTGGTACGTGTGTATATGAGACTTAGAGCTACAATTATTTTTTGTGATAAGATTCATTATTATTGTCGTCGCTTCTACTGCCCTTAAAGGAAATTCAGCCGCTCTTGAATTGGTACCACAAAATCTTTAAAAATCTACCTTAAACAAATACGAATGCCATCCGATCTTGTGCTGATTTTTGTGTAATTTGTACGGGTGATTATGGACATTTTATTTAGCTTTATAAAGTACTTTATCTAAGTTGATTTCAGAAGACCATTTTGAGCAGTGGCTTCTGTGATTTTCCTGATCACTTCCAGGCGAATGTCACAAGAGCGCCATAAAATTCAGGCCAAGGACTACGATACGATGGGCCGATAACTTATCGCAGTACGGGGTATCGTAGTTCTGAACGAAACCCTTTGACGGAGATCTGGAAATCTGCGGATAGGCTGTGAATTTTCAGAAGCACATTGTGGCTGATGGCGGAATAATCAGATTAACATGTTGGTTGCGGTACTTTAATTTTAGTATTTTGAATTTAGAGAACTACATTCACAGGAATACAACCCTCATTTTTTTCACCCCCCGCTGCCACTAGTTGTAGGTATCTTAGACACTTTGGTTGAATACGCTATTAAATTGTATAGTTACCGTAAAAGTTAACAATTTACAATTGTGTTATGAAGTTTTAGTTGGTAGTTATGTTTATTGGAAACACACCCTCATTTTCATCTTCACTCAAAAATGTAGAAAAAACTAAATATTGTGATTAGTGCAATAGTCGACTTCGTGTTGGGAGTTCGCGAACAAATAATCTCTTCCAATAAGCTAAAGAGGCATAAAAATGGTCTAAGAGCGTGCTGTGATGCAAACTCCAAGATGCGTTGGACTATCGTTTTAAAGCAGACTTTTACTACGAATTCAGAGCGCTAACTCACGTGGATGCGGAAGACGGAGGTGAGCCCATCGCAGCCGCGAGCGCCCGCGTGCCAGCTCCAGTCCGGGTAGGGCACCAGGCGGGGCGACTGCACCTGGGCCGGGTCCTCCACCGTGGCCAGCGTCACGGCGCCCCCGTTCATCATGGCCGGCATGGACACGAACACGCGGCCGGAGCGCGCTGCCGAACCACACACACACAACCGCCTTACACTCCTTGCCCCGAGCGGACGGCATGGAACAGGCCGGCGCGGGGCCACTTACGGTCGACGTCCACGTCGAAGGGCACGGCGTTGCCCTGCACGTAGGTGCCGTTGGCCTCCAGCTTCTGGCGCTGGGCGTCGCTGTCGAAGGCGAAGGTCACCTGGCCCCAGGTGTGCGCCAGCCGCATCTTGGAGAGCGCGTGCGCGCGTGGCGCCCCCGCCGCCAGCGCCAGCAGCAGCGCCGCCGCCCACCGCCACTCGCCCTGCACACACGACAGCCGACGTGCTCGCCGCGTCCCTGGATGGGTTGCCCTGAGAGACCCGCTTAGGTGGGCTCAGTGCAGCAGTTGACGTCACTGCAGGGCCTTCTGATCAGGAGGTCCTAGGTTTTCACTTCTAATGATAGCAGAATTTTGAACACTAGCTAGATAGCTTGGTCGAATTCAGCCGCTGTCTGGAGTCACTGCAGATTCTACTGAAAAGCTCGCTCTGCTCCGTTCTCTCCGTGGGAAAGAATGCTCTGGGTATGCGCCGAAAGACATATTATAGAAAAAATCATTACACAGAATCTCGGAATAAATGTTAAATCCTAATCGCATAGGGGAATCGAAGATGGTATTCTTTCTCGATGTAAATGTGGTGAGAAATTTCATGCTACAAAATTACACATGTGACGTTTGCCCTTAAGTGTTAGGAAACTAGTGTTTGACAGGTTATGTTCGGGAAACTAGTATATGCACTAGTGTTTGACAAGTTATGTTCGGGATGTATCAAAGAGATTTCGGTGTACCTGCCGAACAACAATGACGCAGTACGAGTTGCCTACCGGTCAATATGAGTTGCTTACCAGTCACTTTGGTATAAAATGAGATTTCACACCTCATGTCCATTGGAAAAGGTTAATTCATTATTTATTTTTTCATTCGCCTACATGTCCTAGAGTTTGTAACATTTATGCTGGAAAACCTATACATTCCAAAAAGTTAATAATCGTAAGAAGCCTTAAACAACAGTAAATTTAAAAAAGGAAGAATGGAAATAAGAAATGACGACTTTTTCCATCAAATCATTCCATACTTCACGAACTCATACTTGAAGAAAAGTCATACATTTATATGTTGTATTACTTAGTATCTGTTGTTGGTAATATATCGAGAACATGACACTAATGAGCAGAAGCCCTGAGTTTTATGACATTGTTCTTATCTTCCCATTATTTGATCGTTTAAAAAAGATAAAATGCTTCTGAGTATTTTTATGAAAATAAAGTGTTTTTATTGGTCATATAAATGCACATATTGGCACGATAAAAATTGTATTAGCATATTTATTAAAGTTGGAATATAATTCATACTTAACTTCATTGACAAATGGAAATAATTTCATTTATATAATACATATTGTGAAATTACTTAGACTTACCAAATTATTCGTTCTCTTGCAATGGCGCATGGTTAAATTTATGAAAGAATTGAAAAGAAATTTTGTTCATATTGACTAAATCGGTCTAGAGGCTGGTAAAATATATTTTCGAGACAGTATAGAACGTAATATTGCCTAATATTATACAATCCATTCGCATACAAAACTATTAATAGAGTAATTGCAGAAGTGCAAGTTAACACAAATTAAAATGACTTTGTGGAGTTCTAATCTCTTCGAAAATTAGGGCCGAAAATATGGAAGCAAATCCGGGGAAGCATCAAATGTATTTTTTTAATAAAATTTTTAAATAATATTTTGTGACAGAATTTTCAGGACTAATTGACAATGATCTTATATTAGGATTATAGAATAATACAGATTTCAAGTGATCTTTGTGCATTATTGTGCATATTAGCAAAAATTGTAAAAATGTAGCTGTACTAAACTCTACTCGCATCAAAAACACCTTTCAAGTAATTTTTACGGCGATTATAATTTTGAAATTGCAATATTATCAGTTCATATCCCGTATGGAGGTAATATACAAGGCCATTAGAAGTTGGGAATTTTTGAAAGGGAGTAAAACATTATCGGCTACTACGATTCATTAGAAAGTCCAATGCTAGATACTGTAAGAAAATATTTGAACAAAGATTCGATGAAATAAAAATGAAGTATGAAAGAAATTTTAAACACACGAAAATTCTTTTAAAACAATTTACAATTCACATTCACCAACCATCCTAACTCTGTGGCCCGCTCTGCCTCTCTCCCTCCCATGTTTGTTACTATCATTGATGCTAGAACCTTTGTTTCTATGTGCAGCTGTAGACATATGCATGTTGTATACTCCTTGCAAACGTTCAGTAACACTTTTGACCTTCACTTACTCTGAACTTAATTGCACTATTGAAATGCTTTTGGAAGAAAATTGTATTAGCTTCCAGAACGTTGAATTTACTTTGGTATCCTGAAATACCGTTTATTTGTGTTTGGGTGAAAAACCAATAGGGTTTGAAAAGCAAGGAAAATATTTAAAATTCTTTGATTTACAAAACAGTTACTTCTGTGGATTACTTCTCGGTTACCGTCAATTTTTGTCAGATTTGCACTAGTTTTCATTTATAATTCGGAGTGTTTAATTTCTCGGACAACAGTTTGAATAGTGAAGATTCTCCTCTTTTAAACATTTGGAGGAACCAATACATCTTCGTCCAAATCTAGGTTGACCGTCACATATCCCATGTTTGAAGTTCCCATCCTTCTCCTAGCAATTATACAAATATACACTCGTATGCCAAAACACGTATCAACAATCATGGCCATAAGGCAGAGTGTCATTACATATTTAAGTGTGTAAGAGTTTTTAAAACTAAATCTAAAAGTGCTGTTTAATAATAAAATATTCAATGAATATTACTTGGAATCATAGAGAAAGTTTTTCATTTACAAATTATAACTTTTTGATTTGTTTCTTAGATTTACAACGAATAAAGATTTACTTCAATCTCTTATAATATAAACAACTATCAATTGCTCTCTAAATCTAATATGTGATTTGAACTTACCTTTCTTCTCGATTCAGAAATCTTGAACTTCATATTCTGGTTCTTATTATTGTTGAGGAATGTTTCAAAAGAAGAGAAGCCTGTCACCTGATTGCTTAACTGTCCAAAGAGCACAGGATAATAACAACTCGAACAATTTAAAATCGTCCCTTCATATATACTCAAAATTACACAATGTTCCGTGTCGCATTTTCATTGCATTATCATGAACTGCGATTGAGTATCCACGTACTTTCCAGATATACAGCGAAAGCCCACGCCGTTTCCTTCCAACACAAGCCTCCACCACAGAAACCTACGGAAAACCACACACTTCCTGGTTACTTTCAAAGATTGTAGCTAATCTCAGCCCACCTCTGTATTTTACACCGCCTTGAAGGGAAGGCGACTGAATGAAAACTACGAACAGATTCGCGAAGCAAAGCAAAGCACGAGAGGATGAGATGCGCAGTGCAAGCAATAATAGCAATGTTGAAATGTTAGTATGTAACACCAAGACTTCCTTAGGAGCGCATTCCTCGGAATTGCACTTTTCCTTGATGTTGTCAGATCTACGTACATGCACGGCGTGTTTAATGCGAAAACATGTCATAATCCTTTGCCAGTCATCCTAAGAGGATGTTTTGCAATGAGCATCGATCATTCATGATCATGGAGGAAACTGCTACATTTCCGTGTATTTTCCAGATATTTCACAGATTCTACATCTCCCCCCCCTTGTTTTCACACTTCACGTCTCTCTTTGAAGTCTGCATAAATTTAATTATTTTCCTCACCCCTGCTCTTTTGGCAGAACGTCCTCTAAGTTTCTGAATTCATACCTGAAAACAAATGTGAAGGTTTTCATATACTCCATCTTCATCTTCATTCATCATTTTCTCCCAGTGTTGTTGTGCAATAGAAATAAAACTGGACCGCTACTTTTTTCTTAAAATGTCGGTATAGTCATTAATTTACCTCCGTTTTTTCTAATCAGTTTCTCGCATACGTGCGTATATACGAAGTAGCATACGTAGCATTTAGAAAATTATAAAATACTTCAGCGAAAAGTACTACTTCTTCGAAAGAAACACTTATTTTGTGGCTCCCTCACTCCGTAAAAGAAGATTTTTCTTGTTCCTATATGTACTAAATTACATTCTCTTATGAGTAGCGCAGTCATAATCCACATTTTGATGATCCTTAATTCCGAAAAAGCGTGTTTTTGCAAAATGTCCGTACATGTGTTTGTCTGTGACTAACTAGCGCCGTAAACTATTCTTCGGAGCTTTTGTCAAAATAAATGTTCCCCGATTAACCTGGGCCAACATGAAACCCTGCAATTTTTAAAAGAATTCTTAAAATTTAGGAAGGACTTCTCCTAAAGCCTCTGGGGCCCCTGTAATATTTTCAATTTTTTCTCCAAACTGATTCCAATTTTTTGTCTTTAAATTTTATGTAATAAAATACTCAAACACATTTACAAAGATGGCATATGTCTGCTTTTCTTGGAACAGAACATCATTCGAGTACTTGTAACTAAATTCTTTAGTTTGCTTTGATTAATAAGACAAAATACGGAAAACTGTGGCATAAAGAAAGTTACGAATTTATCCTCTTAATATCAAAAATAATATGTATTGCATATTTATTAGCAAAGTTGGATTTAGTCTTAATACAAGGTAATACCACCAGAACGTAAAAAAAACTTTGTATTCTTAATTTCATGGAAAACTTATAGCCAAGCTTTGTTATCGCGAACTCGCCTTTTCCTAGACTCGCTAACGCACGCTATGTCGTGTCGTTTGTATCACGCCGTGTGCCGCAGGCGTCACTTCTAGAAGAGCGCGGCGCCTACCTTGGGTCCTTCCAGGCAAGCAGTTACGATGTAAAGTTCACAGTTCGATCAGTCCTTCCGCATGGTAATCTATAGCTACACTGTATCCAAATAAAGAGAATAGATATTGGGTTGAGAATGCTTGGAGAATATTAAAGAGCATTATGTTTGTTATTTAAGGTCGCACCAACTTCTAGGTCATTAGCGGCCACTATTACTTGTAATGGTATGGTAACTGTGAGAATGACACGATATGATGATGAGAGGGAGTGAAAGGACTAACACAATACAACCATGCCCGAGACGGGACTCGAACCCGCGATCCTTCGGTTCAAGATCGCTACGGCACTATTGCCTTAGCGATCTCGGTCACCGGATCGACTAAAGGGCATTTTGTTATATTTCATTAATTCCTATCTTACAACCAAACGTAGATAGAAGCGTCTTTTTATCAGAAAATGCCAATTGCATTCATATACTAAATACTACCTCTAAATGTCAAAGTGATAAGACATTGCGAGGCACTTTCCAGATATTTTTGCGGAAAAAGTAAAAGTTGTTCTTCACATCATTCACCTCGTGAGTCATCTTTTACTTTACGCAGCAGCAATTCGCAATGCTACAACAGCATTACTCTATGCGAGGGGAAAATTAAACAAAACATTACAAAAAGATTTTGAAAAAATGTATTAATACCTCCCAATAATTGTGGGAAGACTACCCGTGATTTTTTGGTTGTTTTTTTTTTTCAAAAATATGTTCATGAGATTATTTAAAAATCAAATATTTTAGAACATATTATTTAAGAAAAATATATTTTGGGATATTAATTTTTGCCAGTTTTAAAAGTACAGAGCTAATTCGTCGAAAATGGGACCAGCACCACTTTCTTTACCGTTGTTTACTATGTAGGGGCAAAACATTGAAAAAACAATTTGCAGCCATTTTTGCGAAAATGTATTTTTAATGCCTACATTTCATAAAAAAAATTCACTCAGCAAATCAGGAAATTCAAGTAGTAGGAGAAAGTCTGTAGCACTACTACACTTAATCACAATTGTTACATATTTCCTTCTTGGGACATTAATAAACAAATTGCAATTACTCCACACGTGTGGGAAGGTAATAAGGTTTGTAAGAAAAACCCTGCTTTTTAATATTTCTGAAACTATTATAGTGCATATGTAACGATGGATAACGATGAATACGCGATTTATACGCGAGTGTGATATTACGATACGAGCGAGTATTGTAAACTTCACACGAGTGTACTTGCGGCATTGACTGTACATCGAATTTTATACGGTATTTTTTCTACGACTTATGGTAACTTTTATAAGTTAAACTTTTACATTGAATAGTTTCGTGTCAGTTGACATGCAGAATTCGTCACCAGCGGAAGACCACTCAGCGGACAGCCACCCTTTGCTGCCGCGAGAGAGTACAAAAGTTGCGGCAATAATTCCGACGTCATCATTTTCCCTTTTGCTCTTATTACTGGAGGTGCCAACTCAACATCTCATTCACTACACTACCACTAAAGAATTGTCCGGTTTTTAAGGGCAAATCCGAAAAGGGTACAGTTCATCAAATGTGACTGCAGTGTCTCTGACCTAGGTTCGAGTCCCGACAATGGCAAGATTTTTGACAGTATCTTGATAGCTAGGTAGAATTCAGTTGCTGTCTGGAGGAGAATTCTAGAAGCCGGCTGATCTGTTTGGTAGTTTTTCTTCGTTCCTTCCATCAAGACCAGGCGAAAATCTCTCCTCTCCTCTCCTCTCTCCTCTCCTCTCCTCTCCTCTCCTCTCCTCTCCTCTCCTCTCCTC
>BOPP01000044.1:8205898-8232566 GCA_017312745.1 Gryllus bimaculatus
TCTCTCTTCTCTCTCTTCTCTCTCTTCTCTCTCTTCTCTCTCTTCTCTCTCTTCTCTCTCTTCTCCCATTACACACACACTTACACTAACACACATGTCGGGAGACCGGTCGTACGCTTAGAGCGTGTTCCGGCTCCGTTGTTGGGAGATACCTGGTTTGGGAAACCCCGCTTGCTGACAGTAGGTCGACGCCGAATCACGCCATCTAGCGGGGGATATTACCGCCGCCGAGTAAAACACGTGCACTACATTTACGGGACCAATAATCTCCGTAGTTGACGACCCCGAAATCACTAATAACCTACCCACCAACGATTAAGGGCAACAACACGGCAGCAGCATATAATCAAAATGACTTCTGAGCGTTCTGATCTTAACGTCAGTGAAATGTTCTTTCCACCACTGCCACTGCGCTAGTCAAATAGTATCAAAGTTAAATGTCGATACAATTCATTTTAAATAATATTCGACGTTAAAAAAATACTACTAATAATAGAAATTTAAACTGGCAAGGATAATATAGTACTAAATGCAATTTTAATGTTCACAATCGATCGAAACATTTACTAGAACGATTATCAATGATTGATTTAGTGTCAGTACTTGTTTTGTAAACGTCTCTGTGATTGACCAAGATCCTGTATCATAATATTAATATAGAATAATGAAATCTGTATCGTAATGAGTATGGTTGTGCAACGAGTTACAGCCATCAAATAAGAGAACTGTACAATGGGAGAAGAAAAATGTTCTTGCTGTGTTAGAAAAGGAAGGAAAGATCGCTCACGATCTGAGGACCGTTTATGAGGGTTCCGCACCGACATTCCCCTGCTACAGATCGGATGAACCCTGAAAACTACCGATTAGAGAAGTCTGACGCCTGAATTCTCCTCCGTACAGTAGCTGAAGTCCACCTTGCTATCCAGCTAGTGTCAAAATCCTGCCAATGTCGGGACTAGAAACCCAGGATCTTCCGGTCAGAGGCACTGCAATGATATCAGTTGGTGCCGAGCGTGAGACCAATAAAAAAATTGTATATCTCAATAGGTCTTTTAAGTTTTCCTAAGTGCGTTTGCCATTTACTTCCTGCCATTGTTTACTGTTAAGACTGCGTGAATGTCGTTACAGCGTCTTTAAATATAATTTTATGAATGATTCAGGACATTGAAGACTCCTGTTTAAAATATTATCATACGTGACCAATCAAAATATGTGACCCGTTAGATTAATAGTTACGTACTTAAACTTTCTCGCTTTCTTTTTCATATTGGATACATATGGAATAATGTCATTATAGAGTAAATAGACGTAATTTCTTTGAGAATTTTTATTTAAGAGTAAAGCATCTTGTACTCTCTTTTACCATCAATTACTATTAACTACAACCTATATTTTTTACAAAGTTAATGATGAATAATTTTATTGACAAGTAAAATGTGATAATAAAAAATTCCACATAAAATCGCGCTATGGTAGGCGCAGTTAACTGTATGAGAACTGGGATTGTCCCTTTCATAGTCAATGCTAACTGTAATGTGTTTACAATCCATGGGTATGTCTTCAGGTACAGCGAACTGTACATTGTAGTTTGAAAGGGGATTACTGAAAACTTCATTGCCACTTGTCTCTTCTATTCATACGAAGTCCATTTATTCTCTGTGCCTTCTACTTGATTTTACGGGGAGAGCAATTTACCACCAAACGAAATTACAAAATTCGAAGATCCAACTATACCATTCACCTTTACATTTCGATGACCAATCACTCGCAGAGCCCCGCACAATATTTACGGTATGAGGCTGGTTAGGTTTGAACTCTCCAGCAAAGACGCGTTGCCCGTTGTTATCAATGGCCCATATCTCTTCAGGATAACCTTGAGAAATTGATTTCACAGACGTTACGAATTTAAGGTGTGTGCTGTCATGTTCTACAACATGGTGATTGTCGCTAAAACATAAGAAATGGCGTGTATTACAAACTGATCAACCTGTTGGCATGTAATCATACATTTTATAATCAGTAAAATAATAGTAGTTTATGAGACTAGTTTATTATGTTATGCTTAGGGGTCGTCCATAAATTAAGTAATGCTAAAGAAGGGGGTTGAGGCGGCGTTACGCTGCGTTACATAGGGTTGGGGGGTATTAGCTTCGTGTTGGGCAACGTTGATATATTTTCAATATTTGCGGAAATAATTCCTTTTATTCAGTCACATATTAAACATTAAGATATTAAAAAATAAAATATAAATAAATTAAACTATTATGTAATTGATACAATAAATATAACTATATTTTTATCAACGATATATTAATTGAATCTTTTAGATTATAAAATGTGAAATTCACCACATAATGTGTTCAATTGAATCGTTTCGAAAGAATGCAAATCTTTGAATGTCGTGTTTGTGATCAAGACACACCAGGGGCTGCTCACCAGTGTAGTCACCTGTACAACGCACCTTAGGTTGTGTTTGTGGGCAAAACTCAAATCATTGTCATTCACTCTGCCAATATTGTGGAGAATATCAGCAAACCATTTTAATATCTGCATACTATTGCACGAACATGCGTATTCCACTTTTAACTTGTTCTTACCTTTTATGAAACACGCTCATAAAATTTTGTAGTAATATAACCGGAGTGACAATGTGGAAATTAGTATAGGATTTTGTTAATTGCAAATACTTAATATGTTTATATCTATTGAACCTTGCGTGATAGAATCGTTTTATAATGATTTTCAAAATTAGCGTGATTGTTTCCTTTGAAATCGCCTAGTTCCATCCTGGAGGTATGAAAAGTATTGCTCTGGTTCCCTATAGTAATATACGGACGGCCCTTTTGTTTATCATGTATGAGTGCATGTTTTGAAAACGAGCGACTTTAGGTGGGATTAGGAATGCAATAAATCAACATTATATCCGACTTACATTCGTTACCTTTTGTATAACAGCATTATAAATTTATAATAGAATCAAATTTGATTTTTGGAAACAAATTTATTGCGACTTATTTGACATCTGTGCGAGAAAACGGTGGTCGGCTGTCCCGTTTACGCCTACCGGATCACAATTCTCTCGCTGCGGTTGGCAGAATGTGAGATGAAGCAAATATTCGTTTCATAAATGCAAATACGACATAATCTGTGACATAAGATGCCCTTTTATGACCGATTTCTTGCAACGAAAAGGTCTTTATAATGCTGAAATACAAAAAACTATACTCTACATGAAAGGCATAAACAACATCAGCCAAAGGAAGTCTCCCCTTTTTTGGAAATGTTAACATCTCTATTTGGTCGAAGTATGGCTGAACTTAACACTGTGCTAAGGCTTTCATATACTAGTGAGTCATTTTATATGCAAAAACTCCATCGTATAATATTAGCATTAAATTTACTGTTTACCGTTTTCGCCTCAGAAGCGTGAACTATTTACTTAATTTTCCTATTTTCGCATTTTGAAGATCCGACACTGTGGTACACTCGAGAGGTCATAGCATCATTTCCAAACTGCAAGTGCACTGCAATTCGGAATGCCGTCTGGCGGGACAAGGTCCTGACGGCCTAATATAGGGAGCTACCTCCGGGCAGCGCTTGATATAGGATTGTCGTAATGTGACCAATTAATTAGTCAATTCATTAATTATTCCAAACATTTTACCACAATCAATAATTTTTTTTATTTTATGTCGTTTGTGTTCAAAAACATAGATTTTTTGTCATCAACACGTAGAAATATTATTGTGATTCGCTTAAGATTGCAAATTAGGTACAATTTACGATTGCCCTCTCTCACTCGCGGCCGTACAGTTGCGCCCGGTTTTAGGTGGTCACAACCTTAGCCCAAGCCTTGTCAAAATGACGGTGCACTCGTTGTTCACAAAAGAAACAAATGGCCTCCCGAGACTACATTTGCACTTCTAGGTTTGTTCTTTTTAGAGGATAAATACTGATCCAAATTCACTATTCCTATACTTCGTTAAGATTTAGAAACGCAATGTTTTGGTTAAATTTCATAATACTTCGTTATAAAAAGTATGCATCGCAGCTTACAGGTAGGTTGAGCTCATAGTTATGGTGAATACATTGTCTGCAAAATAATATTTTGCCGCAATCTCCCTGAGTCGAATTTGACCTATTATCCGTTCACCTTAAGAACAAACATGATGTAAACAAACTGAAGAAATCTTTACGCCACACTACGCTTCTGACTGGGCCCCTTCTAGCGCCCTACACTCGATGACGCGAGTAGCATACGCCGCCAATTCAAATGGAATAAGAGCTGTCATGCAACTACTTATCTTACAATCAATGCTTTAGAAAGTGGTTGACAATTATTTGTATAAATTGCTTGGCCTAAAATTCGGAAGTACTTGACCACAATTCACAAGGTGCAACAATTTCACTAGCGTTAGTGTTTCCTTTTTGCATAATTACCCGTTTGATTCAAGGAATGCACTTTCAATCGAAAAGCACTGACTACAAAGTCTTCGTATGCTTCAATCACAGTTTTCTTCCCCTTTCTATTCTTCTCTAAAGTTTGCGGTTTTCCCTTGCCAGTGAACTCTCTTCGGAGGGGGATATGCTAGATCCGGATATTTCAGTGAACACTGCGATTTGCTTCACTGGTTACAACAGATTCTTAAGCAATAACAAATTGAAAACGTTCATAACGATGCGATATTCGCTATTCAGAAGACATTTTCCACACTTGTATTTAATTAACGAAGGGCCCGCCTCCCTCTGAGACAATCTAAAACGAACTGAAGAGCAGAGCCTCGCTGGCCAATCAGCGTCGCGGTTCCGTGATCCCACGAGCCGCGTCCCACTCGCCTGACCTACGACGATCAGCACTTTCGAGGGCTGAACTGTCACAGGCTCGCAATCTTTTCTCAATGCAACACGCAGTCAGTTCTCAATGGTCTCTTTTCTTGAAACCGTTGCGGTAGTTTTGACGCAAGGTAAATCTGACGAACGATTGCAGATGAATTAGTTCTTAAACAGAGAACTATTTACTCTAGCTTCAGGATTCCTACAACAGCAGAGTTCACACTTCACACGAATGAGAATCATCCTAGCACACGTGAATTTGTTTGCGTCGGGTATTTTCTTAGGATAAATGGATAATGGCAATATTTTTCACTCAGCGAGGGACAACGGGAAGCGGCAGCATGGTCGTAAAACACATTTCCAGGAAATATTGTCTTGTGTCTTAGAACAAAATGCACATGTATGAACTCGTCTCTACATGTCCCGTTTTTGAGGGGTAAATAAATCTATACGGTTTCATTTTAAAAAATTGAAGATGTGTTGATATCTCCACTAACCTCGTATATTCAGTAGATGTATCCCAACAGTACATGGATTCCGTTGCCATTTGGTGAAAAAACATCACAGAGTTCATTGCCAGCGCTTCCCCAGCACTCTGAAAATTTAATTTTCTTAACTCATGACGAATTCTTAATTAATGTACATAAAATGCGAAAATGATGGAATATACACCTATCTCAGAATAAATGTTACAAATTTTCAGAGGGTGTAGAGAGGTCGTAAATGATCACTTTCGTCAAAGAACATTTAGTGGGCAATTTCGTACAACGGAGTGTGCGCAAGAGTTGGCAGGTACATGAAAACTTCTTGATTGTTTGAAAACGTGATCTGCCAAACATCTGTGCAAATGGTTTATCCTAAGAATGAGAGTCTATAATGAAGTGATTATTTTTGAACTCCGGAACACGCCCTAGAAGTTTGTAACATTTATTCTGGGTATTCACTTATTCTGTCTTTAGCGAATTACCTGTGATTGTCGCCTTCCAATGTAACTGAATTCCTCGGCGGCGCTGTTGTTTCCGTCGGCGAAAAGTGCTTCCTCCTGAAGCACAGTCTTGAGCACTCTGCCCTCTTGGAAGCTGGAGAACGAGTGGTAGTACAAGTAGTCATCCCTGTCGTTCAGGGCCAAGCCCAACACGCCGTCTTGCAACATCAAAGTCGAACCATTGACCTCGATGCGCTCTGCATTGGACTCTGGAAGGAAGGTCTCGCTCTCTATCCTCCAAGACCTGAGAACATCCACAAAGTTAATATCCTAGAGGTTCTACTGACCACTCTGAAAATTTTACTTTCGTAACTCATGACCATTTAATGTACATTAATGTACATTAATTGGTAAACATTAATGTACACAAAATGCGATAGTAGCTGAATGTATAGAGATAATTCATGGTATGTTACCTACGTTGCTATGATTACCTTACAAGGATATTGAAACAATCATGTTTGATTTGTTTTAAAGAAAGATGAGAAGATACTTTTTTTGTAGAATTGTAAACGTTTGGAAGAAGTGTGTAGATGGTAACAAGTGTTGTGAAATGAGGGGAAATTTGGATAAATACTGTTTGAAAATATCGTTGAGGAATTGAGATGCTATTCTATACTGGCTTGATGGCATAAATGGAAGTGAGCAGCGCTTGGACAGATTGGAAAAAGAGAGTATAATTTTGAGGGCACGTTTAGTCTTTAATATAAGGGATTTGGAGATCGCGATTTTTTTGCTGTTAAAAAATCAAGAGAGCACGTTAAGTAAATATAACATGAGATTTAGCGAAAGCCAATTATAGTTATTCACGATATTAGTGCCGTTAAGCATCTGATTGCAACACGAGTTTGGTAACCAATTGAGTATTGTAATCAGATGTTACGACACGAATATCGTACGATTTATCCACTTTGTAAAAATTTGTTATATTTAATGTGAAATCTGGTTCTTCACCTTCAATTAGTATCCACAATTTTTCTCCAATACGTAGCGACACTGTTCTCAAAAAGGACAACAATTGAAACATACTTGTATACTTCTTGACATAAGTGAATATAGTTATGATTTGGAAACAGAAATAGCAGACACTGCTGCGTTAGAGACATTTCAAAACGAAAAAATGTTTGACTGCTTACTTTTCCGGTAAATTAAAGGACAAACAAAACAAGAAGTGTTTGGTCCCAGTACTCCATTAAAAGAGTACAATACCACTTAATAACATTAATATCAAATGTACATGTAAGCTTCCGCGGCTCTAGCCCATGTCTTCTTGGCTGTCCGGATATGTGTGTGTGTGTGTGTGTGTATGGGTGTATATATGTGCCATAGATGTATACAGGTCTGTGTATGTTTATATATTGAGTGTATATGCTCAAAAGAAGTGTATTGTAAATTGTTTTTATATGGTAAATTGTTTTTGTATTATAAATGTTCATATATTGTAAAACTGTAGGGTTGTGGCTACCACCTGGCAATCAGCCAATTGTAGCCAAATAAATATTATTATTATTAAGCCGCGCCGTTGGCTCAGAGGCCGACGTTTCACCTGTCATGTCGCAGGCTTCCTGAAGACACGGATATCGCGTTGATGCGCGTCCGGTATTGTATACCAGACTGACAAGAAAACATACCAGACCGCCAAGATATCAATAAGTTTACTCAGTTATGAGCGTTTTTACAGGGAAAAGTGTAAGATACAAGACAAAGAATTCCAAAATATTTTTAAAGGAAAAGTGGCAAAGTACGCCATTACTTTATCGCACTAGTGTGATAATGAAGTATATTAACACACTAGAGCGGTTAAGTGCTTCTTTAAGAAACGAATTATAATAGCATAATGTTTCACTTTACCTAACCAAAGTGGATAAAATAATATACAGATGAAAATGTATTGCTACCAAATAATTAAAATGCGTAATAGATACATAGGAAACAAATGTTCTGAGTCAAGTAAACAGACCCTCGGATTCTTTATACATTTTACAAAATGGATTGGGAAGTATATTAGATTAGCAACTGCTGTAATCACCGCTCGCACTTGTTGCGTTAACTATTTTTGAACACGCGTTTTTACATATTTTTGAAACATCTTCTGTGAACGCTTGGTAGTGTTTTGCTGACTATTATATATGATCAAAAAATTAGCTGTTTGACACACTGAAACCTAGGATGTAAAATAGTTTCGCGCACGGGCTGTTAAAAAAATGTTAAGTACGATTTGGAAATTCTGCATTCAGGAGAAGAAATGAGATTCGGTCTACGGTACCTAAGAATTACGAAACGTGTGTTCCTACAGACGTTCCAGATGTAATATTTGCAGAACTAAAACACTTTCTCTATATACAGTGAGCACACTCACCTCTTAGAGCGGAGGCTGAAGACGTACATTGCGAAGGCGCCTGTGTCCGCGATGTACGCGAAGGCATCGTCGCTGCAGAAACCGCCCTTTTGCTCAGCAATCACGTTCAGCATGAAAGTGGTCTCGTTGTCTTTCGCAGGCACATTGAAACGGTGGCGGGCGATGAGCTTGTCCGTTCTGAGATCGAAAACTAAAAGTTGCGGGGGGCACTTGTGCTGGAAAGTGTTGCCGATGTCAACCACGCCGCAGTCGATCACCCACAGACGTCTGCATTTATCTATCTGCGAAAACGTTAGGTACTCATTAGTATTTTGAAAAGGCAAACACATGGTTCTGAAATATTTAATTGGATTAAGAAATCTTAAAAATGCACGTTTCACTAATAATAACATATAAATATATATTTGATAACCTACTTTTGAAAGAACAATTTATTACATTATTCATTGCAGATGTACAAAGTCAAAATCGGTTATAGTGAACCTCTTGAGCAGGCGTCTCGAGCTCAATTACGCGGTCAAGGTAACAGGCGTACTAGAGTTCGCGCCCTGAAAAATCGGCTCGAGATGTAAAAGTAAGGATTGTACAAATTGCTCAGGAGTATCGGTACGTTATTGGATACCTAGCCCAGGACTGTCTTTGGGTGAAGTTATTTGACAGTTCACACAAATTTACCTTTATTAATTCTCATTTTCTCTTTAAGACAAAGAAATTATCCATTAAGATGTAATAATACATCAAACCGATTTCAAATTCTGAATTGAGAGTAAAATTTAAAAAAATGAATTGAAAGTATCTTGATTTTGTAATCCTGTTCACTTTAGAGTGGTATAAAAATATAAACTTTCCACGTTCAGATTTGAATACACAGAAATATTCTTGTCTGTTAAAAGCGCTTTCCATTCATAAGCGAGAATTGTTAACTTATAGACTTGTTAATGTATTTCACATTATTGGTAAATACAATATCTAACTGAAGTAAATAATAACACCACACAAAACGAAAACAAGGAGAAAATTTGCTATTCAAACATATTCCTGTCACTAAGTAAAGATGTTTATGTAAGGGGCAATTTAATTGAAAAAAACATGACGTTGTAATAAGTAGTGAAGAATATAAACATAATACAACTTGTATTTTATAAAAAAATCTGGCAAACATGTTTTCGTATGAAGCCACTATTCGCCGCCTCGCGCCGCTTCAGCTTGCGTATGTACACCCCTCTCTGAATTTTATGGGGGAAATGAGTGCGGAGTCAGGGGAAGTTGTTCGTGCCCGTAGGAGCGCCGGCTCCCTCCCCAGGCGGGCAAGTAGCTCGTGTGGGCACAGTTCGTCCGTTGCTGCCATTTTTGGTTGACTTTACGATAACGTGAAATCAAACATCTTGGTGATTGATATTTAGAAGTTCAGATAACAGAAGTTCAAAAAAATATACAACCTCGGTGAATTCGAAAATTCAATGTATTCATTTAGGCTTAAAAATGTTTATTAATATTTCCTGTGTTCAGTTTTAAAAATATCTTTACATCTTTCTCCAGAATCTGTGCTTTCTTGGCACTTGAATCTACAGGAATCACATGCATAATATTTTAGTGAAGTCTTGCAAAGTCTCCTGCAATGATTCTTCCGCTGTTGAAACACTTCCTTCATTTGGATACTTTTTGCTATCACACTCTTTGCCCGTTCTGCATCATCCTTTCACGTAATTTGCGTTGGCTTACTCTTTAGGCATTTCATTGGTTTTCATTCCGGAGTTCGCGACAATTGCGTTTTTGAATTTGACATAAATGAGCTGAAAAAATCACTCAGTCTCTGTCATTTGCCGTTAATCAACATAAAAATTAATTTTTTCTTGAAATTTTTCTTTCCTGTTATCACTATAGCCAACGTTGAGAGTTCACTCAAACCTCATTTAGTTTCAATTGTAATATATGGGGTTATTTCGTATAATTAGTTACTATTACTAAACTAAGTATAATAGAATTGTTTATTACATTATAACTGAGTATGTTTTAGTTCAAGAAATACCAGTTCTGTAATCCAAGACTTCACTGCGTTTAATGATTCTCCAAAAACATTGTTAGGTCAGGGAGTCTAGAATGGCATAAATCCTTATTACTGACTTGCTTCTGTGTTTGCAAAAGTTAATACAGACTTGTTGCTTCAATTATGGATTATCAAAATATCTAATAAAATAACTGAATAAATTAACCTATTATTTTTACTTTAATATAGTCTACTATTTCAGAGGTTGATGTCGTTGTGTGCATATCTCTCATTTATTTTTTAAATGCATTGAAAATACAAATAAATATTTAGTTTGTATTTATATAAGCATTACATTCGAAATAATATAAATCCACGTGAAACTTTCCGCATTTTATAATCCATTATTTTCACACCAACAATTGCTTTATTCTACGACATCTCGTCAGTCTGCCACGAACTATGAATTTCAGCAGTTTCGATCAGTCAGTGTGTGTGAATTACCATGATCATATGGCGAAGCGTTTCTTAACAAAAATACTTTTATCTGTGTTCTTAAATTGCATGGATTATCAAATAGTCGACTCAATTTTAGATATATTTTGCGATTTTACTAATTTCTGACCACATCTGCTGCGAGGTGGGGGTTCTCAGAAGAGATAAACATCTAACGGATGGTTCAAAAAATTATTATATAGATTAAAATATTATAGAATGTGACTCGAATAACGTGACCAATTCTATACACATTACACGCAATTCTACACATTTTCCCTACAGGCTACCCGCATGTTACCTACATAGCTTTCGCTTGTTCCCCCATGCTCAACACACTCCGTATATTCCTCTGCAAGTTTTTCCGCATGTTTCCTCTCATGCTCTTCACAAGTTCCCTCTCATGTTCTCCCACAATTCCGCCATGTGTTGTGCAAATTTTTCACCGCATGTTTCCCTACGTTTAATTGGAAGTTAAGCTAGAATAAACTATAAATTCAAACATTTATTTTCAATAGTTTTTTGTAATTTATTATTTCGTAAACCTAAAGAAATAGCGAATGAAACCTAACTGAGATGAACCCGATAAACATAATAGAAAGGCCAAGGATATTTCTACTTCAGCAAAAAATCACAATAGCCAATCAATCGCATATTTTAAAATATTGTTTTCAAAGTGAAATATAGCATTTGACTGAAACAAACTTTGAACGTATCTGCCAACTCTTGCAACGGATTTGATTGGTTGATATTATCAAGTTTCCGGACGCGTCAACTACTAAGATCATTATTCCCGTAAGTGAATTTCATGTTTTTATCGCGGGAGGTGGAAGTGATCTTCTCCCGCTGGATGGTGAGATTCGGCGTGACCTGACGGACCTCGGGATTTTCCCTAGCCTGGCATCTCCCACCAACGGGACAAGTTCTAAGTTCCCTACTGGCCTTCCCACGTGTGTGGCAGTGCAATGTACTTACGTAAATGCGGAAGACCGACGTCATTCCGTCGCAGCCCTTCTGGCCATCGTGCCAGCTCCAGTCGGGGTAGGGCGCCAGCTGTGGGGAGTCGCGCTGGTGCTTGTCCTTGACGGTGGCGAGCGACACTAGCGCTCCTGGCAGGATGGAGGGGAACGAGAGGAAGCAGCGACCCGTCGCTCCTTCGCACGAAAAGAAAGCAAGGTGCAATTTATTATTTATTTACAATAAATCATCAAAAAGGATTTCTTGTTTTCGCAAAGGTCCCACAACTGTATCCATAACGTTTGGGAGACTTTATACGAGGCACTCCTAAAAAGTTTCTTTCCAGAATTCGTCATCGAAAAGCAAACACAATTTCCTGGAAAATATTTATTGCATCATATACAGCAATGTTATCTTATTATTTTACATAATTACCACCAGAATTGAGTCATTTGTCTTGGCGTACCAATGTGTGACAGCCACCTGCAATTGCGTCACTGATACGCATAGTGCTGATCGGACAGTAATTTTTTTCTAGAGCTTTTATCCAGTCGACAACCGGTTAACCGTATGCCGATGGGACGCATATTCGACCATTCACTACACCCAATACACTTGCGAGCTCTTCTGACCTGGGGACAGCAGAATGCGAGGCCCTCCGCGACAATACAAACATGAGACTCTAGGGACAAACAACCGTGCCCAAGGCGGGACTCGAACTCGCGATCGAGCGCTAAGTCGGTACACGCTCTTAGCCACTTCGGCTATCCAGGGCGGCCCAGAAATTTCTTGAGGTGTGGAAATCGCCTCCGAATTCCGAACCATAGTGCGAATGGTCCAAGTCAAACACCTCCTAGCGGAACTGCTGCTGAAGAACTGTTGTAAGTCGAGCGGTGCGAGATCGCGCGGGAATGTGCTGAGTAACACTTGCAAATCCTGCGTCGCGTACTCTCAAGAAATCTCAGTCTGGCCAGTATGTCGCCCATCACAGGGACGCAGTTGCAGGTGGCTATCACACATTAGTACCTATCCCAGGTGGTAGACGTCTACGTTCTACTTCTACACAAACGTTGATCGTGCAAATGACCCAATTCTGCAATGTTTGTGCAAATATCCCAATGCTGTTGCCAATAATGTAAAACAAAATAGGGCGACATGGTTACATCTGTTACAATAAAGATATTTCAGGAAATTGTTACGTTGTGTTGTGACCTAGGGAAAAACACTTTTAAACTTGTCTCATATACTGTACGCCGACAACTTATGAATGATTCCGAGATTCTATAAAAAATTGTTGAAGAACAGTAACTGCAAAATACGAAGCAAAATAACTTGTAACATGGCCATCATAAAACTTGTATCGTGGTCATATCGTGGCTAAGAGCGAAAGTCGCTTGCCTTTCACCAAGGAGACTCGGGCTTGATTCCCGGATAATCTCATATAAAATTTGATCCTACAGGACGAGCTTGGCTGCTTCTCAGGGGATAGTGCAACCCCTGTGATGTGTCCTACCGCTATCCTAATTCCTTCCTAATTCTGGCCGCTGGGTAGTGACACAGGAACGTGTAGTAGGAGGCGCGCACTCGGAGATGCTACCTGGCGGTCCTCTTGACCAAAGACTGTCCACACTTGCGTATAACATAACGTTAAAATCAATAGCTTGGTCGCTAATGGCCTAGTAGATGGTGAGACCTTCAATAAACAAAAATGTATCAATGTTTGTTAACATCATGTGAACAATATTTTTTTAATTTATCTAGCTAAAAGAAGATGGATGAGTTTGAGGGTGGGAGATCAGACCATTCCAATCCTAACGGCGGGAGTTGGGCCAGTAAGAAAAATGTAGGAAATCCCGCGGTCGCGCGTGGCTCGAGATTAAAGGTTCTGCTTCGGTACCCGTCTGGAATGGACCGGACCACGGGGACGTAGAGAAGATGGCTTCTAGAACTCGTAAGCTACGACGCATGTATTGATCTTCGATTCCGAAAATCCGTCAACCTCCTCGAACTTACGATCCTCCCGAACGACGAAGCACAAGGTGGAAACTCGCATCTACGTGCGTTACGTCATCAAACAAAAAACCTTGAATATAACTTGCTGATAAGATGGTAGAAGTTCTCACTTTACTAAGTAGTAAAACTAAAAACAAGTATATAGAATCCAACATTGAACGGCTAGCCCCTGAACACTGCGTTACAGAATGTAGGCTCTCTAGGTTCGAGGGTAACCATCCTAACATTCCTAGTTGTTGAGATTAAATTGTCAGAAACCGTCCTCTGTCCTCAGCGCGTTGTAAGGGAGAGAAAGGGATCGAGCCCTTACGGTCGACGTCCACGTCGAAGGGCGTGGAGTTCTGCGGCGCGTAGTCGGCGCGGGCGCTGATCTCCTGGCGCTGCTGGTCGCTGTCGAAGGCGAAAGCGAAGCTGCCCCACGTGTACTGCAGCGTGGAGCGCTGGAGGCCGCTGGCGGAGCCCACCAGCGCCCACAGCGCCACCGCGAACAGCGCCGGCCGCAGCCCCTGCCACACAAAGCACGTCAGCTGTACTATGGTCATTAGTCCCTCAACTTCAGTCAATGCTCTAGTGAGCCAACCAGCGCCCACAGCGCCACCGCGAACAGCGCCGGCCGCAGCCCCTGCCACGCAAAGCACGTCATCTGTACTATGGTCATTAGTCCTTCAAGTACAGTCAATGCCCTAGTGAGCCCACCAGCGCCCACAGCGCCACCGCGAACAGCGCCGGCCGCAGCCCCTGACACACTACGCACGTGATCTGTACTATGGTCATTAGTCCCTCAAGTAAATTCAATGCTGTAGTGAGCCCAACAGCGCCCATAGCGCCACTGCGAACAGCGCCGACCACAGCCCCTGCCACACAAAGCACGTCACCTGCAATGGTCATTAGTACACTATCTCGCGCACGTCCCTCGCACACAACACACGTTACATCATTGCACGTCAACTGCTATGGGCATTAGTCCCTCAAGAACAGTCAATTCTCTATCCCGTGCACGCCCCCAGCCACACAATGCACATTACATTAATTGCACGTCAACTGATTTGGCCATTAGCCCCGCAAGTAGAGTGAATGTTCTATTCTTAGCCCGCCTCCAGCTCTACAACACACATCACAATCATTGATCGACAACTACTATGGGCATTATTTATTTAAGTGCACTCAATGATTTATCCCGGGATGTGGCGATGATTCTCCCTCGCTGGATGGTAAGATCTGGTGCTGGACTACACGTCGACATGCGGTGGGAGAATCCAGTATTTTCCATTCTCTCCTGGCGGGGCACCATTCTAGCGGGGCACCTTTCTGAGCGTTCTACTGGTCTCCCGACATGCGTGTTCATGTTGTGAATGTGTGTGTAAATGTTGGAATTCACGAAATGACAAAGATTTGACCTCCCATCGTGTGTTGAACATTACACCATCACCAGTTTTCGAATTATAGGACTTTCCGGTCATAACCGTTGCAGTGAAGAACTGATACAGAAAAGCTCTCCCATTTCACTCTGGCGTATATGTAGTCGAGTCATGTAGTCGAGTATGTCGTATATGTAGACGATTTCGTGCGTAGTTATTACAAAATTGCAAATATGGCAACACACAGACAGGTTTCGCTCCCCTGACATCACAAGCGGAAAGCAGTCGGTAGAGATAACCCAGTTTAACGCTCGGTGCTTGTGAGTACGCCAATGGAACCGCAATTTCATGGATAAAATGGAAAATCAGCAATGTCACGAACTGGAAACAGGTAAACCGTATGAATTATTTTAAAAACTGGTAAAAAAACTTACATTTTACTTTCAGTTTACGTTAGGCTGGCAAAATTAGCCAGAATAGTTTGAATTCATTTATAAATATTGCAAATGAAAGAAACTTAAAAAAGATGATAAATATTATTTTAGAGAACAATATTGAATCAGTATTATCTCTTAAAAATGAATGGCATTCTTCTTAAACACAGTTTGGAAATCTGTATAGAAATTATTAATTACGTTTCTATTTACAGCCTATTCAGGTTTAGGTTGTAAATGAAGCTCTACTAAATTGCATATTATTCTAGAATATTCATGTTCATTGTTTAGGTTCTGTGACGCTACTGTACATGACCTGTCACCTGTTCCTTTCCCGGATAGCTCGGTGGCACAGAGCGAAGTCGCACGCCATTCACCGAGGAGGTACAGGTTCGATTCTCGGACAATATCATGTGAAATCTGTTTTGACAAAACGAGTTTGCCTGCTTCACATGGACTAGTCTAAGTTCTAAAAGAAAACTTAGAAAGTGTGTCTTTCCTAATTTCTAAATGCATTCTAAATCTGGCTGCTCGATAGTGACGCAGGAGCGCGTGTGGGAGGCGAATATGTGGAAATGCTATCTGGCGGTCCTCTTGATACCCTAATGTTAAAATCAAAATATGTACAACGAGTACTAAAACTTTAGTAGTAACGGAGGATTACTTCATTAAAATAGCAACGGAGGATTACTCCAAGAGCGCTCAACAGCAATAAGGGTTTGAAGACGAGTTGTGTCGTGATGAAAAATCAAAAAAATGAAGCAGAGCCGTCAATTGGATTCGCCTCAATCGTTCCACCTCCAGCGTGGGACGCTCCAACTTACGGCGCACGATCATGAAATGATCGAGCGAGTAGAACGAGCAAACTGAACGCTTTGTCACACCCTTAATACGGATGTACTCTATTCCTCGTATGTACTATAGAGAACGTGATAATATCGTGTGAAAACTGTCTCTAGCGCTCGCGATTTTAAAACAACCGTGTGTGTTTTTTTAACGGCAATGTCCGTCTGTAAACGAAACAAGCTGATACACTTGGTTTTCATTCAAAGTAGCTATTCTTCCGCCGAACTGGCCCCACTTGAAGCTTTGTAAATTTCAAAGGAAGTTTTTTCAACACGAAGATTGTAAAGTTTCTTTGTAAAGGTTGATTTCCCTGTCCTCCATTTTTCTTTATATTTGTGGTACGAAATATTTCAAACTAATGTATGCAAAGGTATCTCAAAATAATAGTTTACGTCAAACATTCCTTTACATCATAATATGTACTACATTTTCAATAAACGCCTTAAATGCGTTTCTTCTTCGTTCTAGTGCACTGACCATTCAATATTATATATTCGTGCACGATCTAAAGCCTTATTGCTGACTCGTACTTTAACATCGTGTCTGGTAATTTTCACGTTCTTGTTCGTACGAATTTTCTTAATTTTCTCATGGAATTTGCTCACGTGTCCTTTTCAACTGTTTTATTTGCAAAAAATATTATAAATTATATTTCCCCAATATCAATTCTGTTGATCTTTCCTTGTATTATTTCTAATTAAAATTCACTTCCTTGTTTCTCTTGCCTCCGCCATTGTTGCTGTTGTTCGTATTTTTAATAGCTTATTGCTCTTGTCTCTACATACGTGTGATAACCTATCACAGTGACTCGGGTGCATCAATAATTGACGTCAATTATTGACGTCACTGCAGTGCCTCTGACCGGGACGTTCTAGGATAGGAGTCCCGGCGGTGGCAGGATTTTCGACACCAGCTACATAGGCATGAGGAATTCAGTCGCTGTCTGGAGGAGTATTCCAGCGGCCGGCTGCTCTAATCGGTGGTTTTCCGTGGTTTTCCGTGGTTTCTCGGATCAACTCCACGCGAATGCCGGAGGAGTAATCTAACAATGTTCAATCGTGCTCAATCTTCCCTCTTCTTCCTTGTCCCATCCTCACCCCTTACTTACACACATACACTTACACGAACTACACTACCATACACGCTGGGAGAACAGTTGGGAGTTTGAAGCTTATCTCAGCTGGCTCGGTGCTTTGCTAATGGTAGATACATGTTTGGAAAAATCTATATAAGCTGATAAGTAAGTCGACACCGGATCTCGCCATCCATTGGCGGAAGATCACTGCCAACTCCCGCGATAAAATCATGTAATACACTTACGGGTTATACGTCCATAGCAATTTACACGCCCGAAATCACTCATTAATGAGTTAATCAACCTACACAGGAATCAAACTCATTGTATAACATTATGAATATTATTTACACCAACAATGGTTAACACTATACATACCTTTCTCAATCCAAGTTTTCCTTGTCTCCTTTCGAATTGGCCATTATCTTGAATTCGGCAGGACATTTTCCACACTTCTAACATCACTTCAACACCTTCGTCTCTATAAGTTTAAGATTATTACATGTTGTTACTGGCAAGTAACGTTTAGTTAAGATAAAGACAAGTAACGTCATTACTGACAAGTTAAAACGTTTTCATCTTAAATGTATTCAGATGTCAGCAAGCTCCTGTTACAACACGTTGCAAAGCCCGGCCTGTTCCTAGAAGGTACACCAGTTGCCGCGTCGGTGTCTCTTGTGACGAGACACCATTTGTGAAATAACATTTAAACTCAATTTTCTCGAAGACAATTTTTTTTGACAAAAATTGGAACTGCCATTATTCATAAAATTCAACATAAAATCCGTTTTTTTTATTTTTGGAACGGAAGCTTCGGGACACTATTTACATTCTCAAGTACGTTTTTTTCAGTCAAAATTTTGTTTTAATCTTATGTTACTATATGACTGTTTTAGTGCATTTGGTCGTTTTTCGTTCCTTTTATACATCATTTTACTGAAAGAAAATATCATCTTAGAGCTAATGCGTTTGAAAAAATGTAATTCCCCGCGATATTTTGCACTTCTATTTATTATTATTATTATTATTATTATTATTATTATTATTGTTATTATTACCCATGTTATTTACAGAGAACAAATTATATGATGATAACAATAGTCAAAGCATTCAAACATTAATTTATTAAAATTAATAGTCAAATATTTGCGAGTTTGTAAAAATACTTTTTTACATATACGAGATATCATCACTCAAATTTATTAAATCTGACTTCAACATCACTTTACTTCAAATATTAACTCAATCATTCCATCAATTTCCATCGTTTTTTATTTACCCTGTTACATTCATAAGCATTATAGATCAATTAATAGTTAAATTTCACTTCACTCGGATATCACGTGTCAAATTTGGAACAAGGAGCTTTCTGTAAAGAGTATTCTGGGAGACCAGACTAAGTATGATCTCTGACAAAAATATGAAGTATTTATATGATGAAGAAAATAAAAGTTTTGGCAAAGAAAAATTAAAATAAAAATATTGAAAGATACCTCTTAAAATATTCATATTCTAAATTATCAAACCCGTAATGTTTAGAAAAAGCACTTCCGGACTACATAAGCTCTCAATAAATCAGAAAAGTCAATATAAATTTAAAGTTTGCAGAACTGTTCAAGAGATTCCTTATAAAACAAACAATTTGCTGTTTTAAAACCTGAGATCAGCTTCTTTGTGTAAATTTCATGTAGTGTAATTTTATATCTATTAACACATAGTTTTAGAATTATACATATCCACATTCCTACACCATCTTCAAAACCGAGCGTAGACTCACCAAAGAACGCAAGGAAATGCGACTTACGTGAAGGTTACATCTTTTATAGTAACTCGTGCCACTAAACCTGCCCTGATAAGATGCACGTTTCTCCCCACATAAGTCTATGTCAATTTGTATTCCAGTGTCACAATACCTAAAATGTTCGCAAGTTATTTATCAGGCAGTTGTGGTATTTATCTGCGGTTTCTTTCCTAGAGGCCAAGAATGCTTATTCATGACCTTAGGACACCGGCAAGTCGCGATACCACAACACAGGGGGCGACCGCAGCGCCACCTCGTGTTCAGATACTGAAGGATTCGCGTGTTGATTCTGCGGTAAATTAACTCGCGAGGGTGTTCAACAGGCCATTTATCATTTCTCCCTTTTAACTCCATTTTTCGCACCGGCTTAGGTGGCTCAGGGCATCAAATGTTGTCACTGCCTGTGCCTCTGACTGGGGGTTAGGGTTCCAGTCCTGACAGTAGCAGGATTTTCGACTCTGGCAAGCTGGCTGGAATTCAGCCACTATCTTGGACGATAATTCTAGCGGCCGGCTGCTTTGATGTGTAGTTTTCCATGGTTTCTGCGATAAGCATCAGGTCACTGGTAAAGCAGAACCCTAAATAATGGGTCACGGATTGTGCGCGATCTTTTCTTCCTCTTCCTTCTCGTAACTCTTCCCCTTACTTACACCCACTTACGCTTACATGCATTACACTGCCACAAATGTTCGACACCGGCAAAAGTGGCTCAGGGCATCAACTGATGTCACTGTGGTGCTTCTGACTGGAAGGGCCTATGGCTCAAGTTCGGCCAGAGGCAGAGTTTTCAACATTAGCTTCTTGAGTTCAGCCGTTGCCTGGAGGAGAATCTAGCGGCGGGCTGCTCCGTTCGTTAGTTTTCCGTGGTTTATTCGATCAACATTCGGCGGAGGAATGCCCTAACAAACGAGTCACAGGTCACACACGATCTTTCCTTCCTCTTTCTTGTCATTTCCTCACCCCCTTACTTACACTTACATGTGCTACACTTCCTCAGATGTCGGGAGTCCAGACAGGATCTTTGCTGCATGTATTGTATTCAGGGGGGTCTTCCGCAGGACATTCGACTTCAGCTTGATACACCAGTTTGCATCACAATGTTGGCGGGAATTTTAAATGCATCCAGTTACCCGAATTATCACCTTGGTAAGTCATTTAAACATATTTATGAAAAATTATTTTAAATATTGCATCTTGAACACCTTGATCGTGTTGTTTTTGGAAGTTTACCATTGAAAATTGTTACTTAGTACCACTTTCAAAATGTTTCTCAACACTTCTCGCTCACCATGTAGCATGGTGGCCAGTTTTAGCTCTGTCTTTTCAACCGAAGTGCCCGTGCTGTGGTCACGTGATTCGTAACGCAAACTGGTGTTGCATGGAACGAGCAAAATTCGGTGCGCTGAGTAACTCACCCATATCTTTTCACCATGATTGTATTCATTTGTTTAAAATAAATTTTTGATTTTTTTAAAAATGTATTCCCTAACCCGACAATTCAAAAATTTGAAAAAAATTACATTGTATTCTAAAATGTTGTATTCATGTCTAGTATGTTCCAAAGTCGGACTACGAAAGAATTTTAAGAAAGTAAATAAAATGGAAATGTCTACTTTCTGTTTTTCTGCTGCATCTGCAGTAGATACTTTGGTAGATGGTTATATTTTCCCAGAGCAAAAAAATAGAAATATCACTGCGTATTGAAATAAAAGTGTCAAGCAAATTCAATTTAGTATTAAACAGACGGAATATTTATACAATTAAGAATACAGTTAATTAAATTGGTATTCCTTTTACTTCACTTTACAAAGAATATAGTTTATTGACTGTTTAAAAAATTTTAAACTATATATTTTCTTTGTTCTTACTACTGTTTTTATTATTTTTCATACCACTGTTGCAATAGTTATCTTTATAAGTATTGTTCAGCCTTGCCAAAAATATAAAGGTAATGTTCTTCGCATATCATCAGCCTACTTCAATAACTTCCTGCTAAAATAGGTTCAGTCATGCTTGAAGGCTAGCTTTTATTGAGAATATTATAGTTGCTGCGTCCCCCCACTCCGCCGCAAGGTCCATTTCCATAAGATGTTAGGAAGCGAAGAAATGTCATTTAGCACCCACATTGAAGACATCTTTGTTTAACCATAAACTGCCAGTGTTGTGTAGTGTAATATTTGGCACTGACTTCATTCGAAAAATGAATGTCTATCATAATCTTTCATGAGACGTGTTATGAGTTAACACTGAAAAATGTGAATTGAATTCCTGACGAGTCTCAGGCATTCAGGAAAAGACATTTTTTTGATGTTAAAATTCTTTATTTTTTTAGTTTAGCACAAAAGGATGCAGGGCAGTTACGACATAGTAACTGACCTATCTCTTTAAGTACGAAAAATGAATTTTCTTTAAAAAATCTCACTGAACAATGAAATCTTCTGACGTCAAATTTTCTTTTTGTCTCGTGAAAATAGAAGACGAGAAAATGGTAAAAAATGTTTTACTAAGCCAAAGATAAAAAAATTTATTGTCATTTAAAATTGTTATATTTAAAAATTCCAAATAAAATAGAGTTAATAATTGTTTGACCAGTGCGATTGTCTCTTTATTTCGAACCAGTGCTCATTGTAATTTGCGTATAAACTATCAATGTTTTGCCGATATGCAAACTGAACTTTGCAGTTGAAAAGGGAATTATTCAAACCATGATTCACATTTATTTCTTCTGCTCGTACAAAGTCGTTTTATTCTCTTTACTTTCTATTTGATTTCATGTGGCAAACATTTTTTCACCAAACGATTTTACAAATTTGCAGATTTATCTGTACCATCTACGTTTACATTTCTGTGATAAATAACTCACATAACCTCTGACAATATTTACAGTACGTGGCTGGTTAGCTTGAAACTCTCCTGTGAATACACGTTGCCCATTGTCATCGATGACCCATAACTCTTCAGGGTAGCCTTGAGAAATTGCTTTCATACCCGTTACGAAGTGAAGAATAGTGCTGTTATGTTCTACAACATGGTGGTTGTCGCTAAAACATAAGAAACCATTAAACATGCTTTACAAAGGGATCAAACTCTTTGCACGTAATCAGTGAAAAAACATTATACATGAAGTGCTTAAAGTAGTGACAAGTTAAGCCTCATCAGCCATAGGAAGACTCCCACAATTCGTAATTATTAATATTTCTGTTTTGGTCGAAGAACGGGTAATCTTGTTACAGCCCCAAGCCCTTCATTTAGCCTACTAATTAGTCATTTTGTGGCCCGAAAACTCCGCGTTCCTTATGATTTTATCAATAAATTTGCCGTTTACCTTTTTTTGCCATAGAAGCATTGAACTACTTTTTTGTAATTTTCCAATTTCATTGGATATGATAGAAATACTTGAAGCAAATTTTCAAGATACTAAGCGCTGTTCTACAATCGGTAAGTCAATAGCGTCATTTCCGAATGTGCACTACAGTGCAATCCAGTGAATTGCAAGTCGGAATGCCGTCTGGCGGGCTAAGGTTCTGACGCTCTAATATTGGGAGCAATCTCCGGATTGCGCTTGATACAGGATTTTTCTTTTACTTATTTATGTCCACTTTTCAACATCTATGGTCATAGTGGTCATGGAAATCTAATGTTGATTTTATAACTTTGTGGTAATGGTACACGGCATTCACAAACATCCATGCCCGGAGCGGGCTTCGAACCGGTGATCCTTCAAGCCAAGGCAACTACGACTCTTCAGCCTCAGCTACCTTGGCTATCCCTGCCGGTTGGTACAGGATTGTTGTAATAAATATCCACTAATCTGTCAATAGAAAGCGTCGGGAGAAGATAGTGCTAACCCTTTCTTCATAAATCCAAACCAAAGGTCTTTGAATGTCTCCTAAAAACAAGCAGTGTAAACGAAATGTTAAACAAACGTGTTCATAGAACTACTGTAAGTGTGCAGAAAGTAGCCAGAAGTATATACGTCTCGTTGTACTAAAATTTTACTTTCTCTGCCTGATAAAACTTATAGACATGAGAGTTAGCACAATCTTCCCCCCACCCCTTGAATTCTTTAGATAGTCGGTACATATTACCACAGACACTCATTTTCGTTTCCCGTGGTTTGTATTCGAATTTTCTTTGGTATAGTAATTCCAGAATACTCGTAATATTTTCAGCACCTTGACTCACTTTAAGCTTGCAAATTAGGTACAATTTACAATTGCTTTATCTCACTTGCAGGCCTATAATTGCGCCCGGTTGTAAGTAGTCACCTCAGACCGCCAGTTAACCGTCAAAATGTATTTTCACAAAAAACACACTAATACGTCTCGAAGTCTTCAACAGCGCTTTGAGATGCGTACCAATGATTGAGCAATATTTTGCCCAAATCTCGCAGTATTACATTATAAATAGAGTACCTCACAGTTTACAAATAGGTTCAGATCCTAGTTATGGTTGAATTCATTGCCTGAAAAACAGTAACTCCTTGCGCCAGACGTGGTGTGCGTAATCTTTTCCACCCCGCAGGGACAACACAACCAAACACAAGAACCCGCTGCATATGTCCGCATGGTAGTGACAGAATATTATGAATCAGCGAGGTCATAAAAGTTTATTGTTTCTCAGAAATAGTCCTGCAACTTGTTGCAAAAGGCACATTTATGAACTCATCCCTTCACGCTAGTTGTCGTAGAGTAAAGATATATAGGGTTACATTAAAAATATCCAAGTTATATTGATATCTCCACTGACCTCGTATATTCAGTTGACGTGTCCCAACAGTAAATAGATTCTGTTCCCATTTGATGAAAAAGCATCACGGAGTTCATTGCCAGCGCTTCTCCAGCACTCTGAAAACATGATTTTCTTAACTCATGACGAATTCGTAATGAATACAAACGAAATAGGAAACAACATTGTCATGTACAAACTAAATGTTACTAGGGCATGTAGGATGTAGTGGTCGAAAATTATAACATTTATAAGAAGCATTTAGCGAGAAATTTCATATGACGGAATTACATAAGTAACCGTATGCGCATGTATATGGTCATGAAATCTGAATAATGTGAAAACGCGGCTAGATGCTCAACACTTCTGCGTACGGTTTATCTTAAGAATGAGAGGAAAATGTCTTGTGTGTAACTCCGTTACATGGAACTTTTCACTGCACGTTCATTGGCAAAATGTGATCATTTGCGATCCCACTACATGACTTAAGTTTGTAACATTTTCTCTGGGCCATTCCGTCTTCAGCGAATTACCTGAGATTGTCGCCTTCCAATGTATCTGAATTCCTCGGCGGCGCTGTTGTTTCCGTCGGCGAAAAGTGCTTCCTTCTGAAGCACGGCCTTGGGCACTCTGCCCTCTTGGAAGCTGGAGAACGAGTGGTAGTACAAGTAGTCATCCCTGCCGTTCAGGGCCAAGCCCAACACGCCGTCGTCCACTGTCCAACTTGATCCATTGACGTCGATACGCTCTGCGTTGGACTCTGGAAGGAAGGTGTCGCTTGCTACCCGCCAAGACCTGAAAATATGAGAAACCAGAGATAACATTAAGGCGGCTCCACATGTTCGTTATTCGGCGAGCAGCAAGCAACCGTTCGCCAAATCGTGAGTATTGTGGATGGGTTGCTTGCTGTTTGCCGAGCGACGAAGTTTCGGAGCTCGCACTACCGGTCGCGTGTGGGTTTTTTGAACACATAAGAGGAAGCGAACATTCGCGGAACACATCAGCTGCTCGCTATTCAACGAATATCGAATGTGTGCATCCGCCTTTATACCGTGTAGCCCACCTAAGAGGTTCCCTTCAATTTTCTCCTGAACCCTAGCAGATACTGAGATGCGGTTTTCACTAAAACTACTACATGCAAGGGGCACATAGGGTCATGCATAATAGTATTCTATTACATTATTCACATATGTGCCCCTTACATATAGTAGTTTTAGTGAAAACCCCATCGCAGTATCTGCAACGGTTCAGAAGAAAATTGAAGGGAACATTTTAGGTAGGCCACACGGTATATAGCAAATGCCAATTAAAGAATATACAGATCATAATACGAATTACAGAAGAATATACGAATATTTTTAAAAAACAAATAATTACATTTATAATAGATATATAGAATGCAATTGTTCAGAATCAATATTATGAAAATTTAGGAAACAAAAATAAAATTTCATGTAACCAGTCGGTGGCTTGGATTCGTAATGTTTACAAAATGGAGCGGGAAATACATTAGGATAGCCGTAATTTACGTAATAAGTTAGTGAATCACCTCCCGCGCGTGTATATTACTTTTTAACACGTCATTTTCAAAATAAGTTTCGCACACGTCTCGTAATGTTTTGTCCACTATTATATATGATGAAAAAATCAGATGTTTTGCGCTCTGAAAACAAGCCCGAGAAACTGGCTTCTCGGAGGTCCAAACAAAAAAAAATCTTTTAGGGAAGTGTAGAAAACAACGTCTTGCATTCAGGAGACGGAATGTCATTTACTTTACTGAACCTATGAATTGGCAAACGTGTATGCCTACAGAAGTTTAAGATCTAAAATTTTCATAATGAAAACACGTTCGTTATGGGTACTAGACTACGAGAGCACACTCACCTTTGAGAGCGGAGGCTGAAGACGTACATTGCGAAGGCGCCTGTGTCCGCGATGTACGCGAAGGCATCGTCGCTGCAGAAACCGCCCTTTTGCTCAGCAATCACGTTCAGCATGAAAGTGGTCTCGTTGTCGTTCGCAGGTACGTTGAAACGGTGGCGGGCGATAAGCTCGTCCGTTTTGAGATCGAAAACTAAAAGTTGTGGGGGGCACTTGTGCTGAAAAGTGTTGCCGATGTCAACCACGCCGCAGTCGATCACCCACAGACGTCTGCATTTATCTATCTGCGAACAAGTTATGTACACATAAGTACTTCGCCACGGAGAAGATATGGTTTTGAAAAATGTAATTAGTTTATGAAATCTTAAAAATGGTATATTTCACTAATAATAAAAATGATTTTTTATTGATAAAGTACTTTTGAATGTATAGTCTATTACATTGTTCGTTACGCACATACAAGTATTAAGTCAGCACCAATTATAGTAAATCTCTAGAGACTACTGGTTTTGGATCGCTATGTACACTCTTGGAAACATAAAGTTTCGCGTCGAAAATGCCTTGGCGCGATAGGTTGATGGCTCTGGACATCCCTGCTTGCCGACAGCTCTATCTACCGTTTATTTCCGAAACTACGTTCTGTAGATCGTGCTATCATGATTTAATTTATCTTATTGGAGAGAGTTTAAAATATTTTAAAATCCATTGACAGCAAAATAGTTGTAGCATTAAGGAAAAAGACTTTCGTGATTCCTGCCAGTAAAAATCAACTGACATAATTTTTTGTAAACGTAATGTTTCTTTCAAGTTTCGTTAATATAAAAGGTGTTAGTATTAGAGGAGCGCCGCAAAGAGGAAGAATGGCTCAGTATCAAAGTGTTGTTATAGCACTCGTTAAGTTGCGGGTTCGGTTCCC
>BOPP01000044.1:8237397-8270907 GCA_017312745.1 Gryllus bimaculatus
CTCTAGTGAGCCCACCAGCGCCCACAGCGCCACCGCGACCAGCGCCGGCCGCAGCCCCTGCCACACAATGTACGTCATCTGTACTATGGTCATTAGTCCCTCAAGTTCGTCAATGCCCTAGTGAGCCCACCAGCGCCCACAGCGCCACCGCGAACAGCGCCGGCCGCAGCCCCTGCCACACAACGCACGTTAGCTGGTACCTGCTTATTCTGCTCAGCAGTATAGCTCTGAAGAAGGCCACGTCACGACGCACCACACGATGCTCTGAAGAAGGCCAACACAATGGCTTAAACGTCAGCTCGATCGACTGAGACGCGGCTCATCCCGGTCAACCAAGTATCTAATCGTGGATTTTGTCTGTCTTCGCTGAAATTATCAACACGAGCCACCTCACTCGAGGCACATTAGGCCTTACGTTCAAAAGCGAACCTTGGTCATGCAGAACTGCGGGAAATATTCATCAATACTCATATACAAATGGAAAATGTAGAATAATAATTTAGTGCTTTTGTGTGACTTTCGTTTATTACTGAACATCGATCTGCAAAATTAACTACAACACACATTTTTCTCGAAAATTATAAGTCGAATCAAATATTATTCTTATCAAATTAAATTGAATTGGCATTTGGAATTGAATCGGAAATTTATGCCGTTTCTTAACAAAAATCAGGATTAAATAATGGTGTATTTTTATAAGAGCTCCCCACATCCAAGTAATACATACTAGTAAAACTGCTCCGGGGCACTCGCAAAGGTTAGTCCGGCCTTGACATGTTGTTCATTAACGAATTATTATTAAAAATATTTCAGTAACCAGTAATGAAACACTTATTAACGACAGAAAGTTATAAGCTTTGTAGTGTTCGAGTGTACTATTCGAAACAAGTGTTTGTTTAGATAATTTATTGAATTCGAATAGCTTCCTACACAGGAATCCAATCAAATAGCAACATTCATTTCCAATCTACTACACTTACACAGGAATCATACCCATTTTATAATTTGTTATAAATATTATTTACACCATCAATGGTTAATACTGTAATTACCTTTCTCAATCCATGTTTTCCCTGTCGCCTTTCGAAGTGGCTGTTGTCTTCAATTCGGCAGGACATTTTCCACTCTTCTAATATGACTCCAGAACACTCGTCTCTACAATGTTAAGATAATTCCATAACGTTCACTTTTCATTCCGACAACAATAAAAATGTTCTTACACGCCCCAGCAAAGCTCCCGTTCCATGAAATGCAAGACCCCGCTCCGACACTTTTAGATTACAAAAAATAATTATACGAATAATAAGCAAATCCTACCCACGTGATCCTTGTAAACCTCTCTTTATTAATCTAGATATCTTACCATTACCTTTTCTCTTCATATATCAATCAGTGGATTTTGTTAAAAGTGACTTACTTAAGGGCGCGAATATATTTTCTGCAAACGCTGATATCTATAACTACAACTCTCGACATATTAATCATATTCTTCAGGTAAAAGTATCAATTGCTCACTACAAAAAATTCACACACGATACATGTACATTATTTTACAACACCTTGCCAGATGACATTGAACGATTAAATTCCTTACAAATGTTTAAGTCCCAAGTAAAATATTTTCTGCTGCACAACTATTTCTATACAATCAGAGACTACACCTGCATTCAAAAGGAAAGTAATATTAAATTTAACAACTGCATTAGTGTATTATTTACCATTGGGATTGTATAATGCTAAAGAACCTTTAACAAGTATTGTACTTCAGCTTCTAGGTCAATGACCCTTATTTCGATCAGGTTTTCGTCCAATTTTCCTGAACCTTGAGCAAATGCTGAGATGGCCCCTTGTTTTGATTCTGGACATAAATTTAACTTCAATTTAACTTCTCCCATTAGTACGTCACACACATTTTTAACCTTTTGGCGTAAATAAATAGATAAATAAATGTTTGTAAAACAGTTACTGTACCGGAGTCTGCTGTAACGCAGAAGCATGTTTGAATTTCGCGCACAGAAGTAACATTTCAACTCAATTTTCTCAACGATTTTTTTTACGGAAAAACTTGACCTGCCATTTTTTCCTGCACTTCAACGTAAAATATGAGGAATTTTAGTAACAGGAACTTTCGGACAGAACATTCTCACGTCTGTTGTATTTCAGTACTGAAGAAAAATAGTTGTTTTTCTTCGCTATGATATTTTAAATAAATATTCCAACATTCAGGATGTATCTGTAGTATATTTGATCGTTTTTTCCTTTCTTTCAAACATCATTTTCATAGAGTGAAATCTATGATCTCGAAAATTTTGCATTTGAAAATGAAATTCACCATAATATTTTGCAATTAGAATTATTATTATTATTATTATTATTATTATTATTATTATTATTATTATTATTATTATTATTATTGTTTTTGTTATTATTGTTATTATTTACTGAGAAAAAAATCGAGTTAATGGCAACCATCAATGAATTCAAATATTTAATTAGTAAAATTTAACGAGATATCATCTCCCAGGTTTATTGATTTATATAATTCAAATATTACCTCAAAAATTTCATCAATTTCAATTGCTTTATAATTCTCCTTTTCAATTCACAGACAATTTGAATCAAAAAATATTTAAATTTCGTATGAATAACAATATGAGTGTGTCACATGAAATTCACGTAAGTGTCAATGTGAACCAATAAACTTTCTATAAAGAGTATTCAGGGAAATCAGCCTGAGAATAATGTCATATAAAAAGAAAATATTTATCTAATGAAGAAAACTACAATGTCTTGGAAATAAAAAATTAGATATAAATATTGAAAGATATATCTAAAAAATAATAAACCTGTGGTGTAATTAAATAACATTTTTTGACCACGTACGCTGCAAATAAAACGGAAAACTAATCGCAAATTAAAATTTTACTGAACTGTCAGATTTTTCTTCATAAGACACATACTTTGAAGTATTAAAACCAGAGAACAGCGTCTATTAAATTGAAAGTAATTTCAACTCTTTTAACACCTAATATATACATTACACATGTCCACATTCCTACACTAGCCTCAAAAGCAAACATAAACTCACCAAAGGACGCAAATAAGTGCGGCTTACCTGAAGGTTAGGTGTTATATAGTAACTCGTTCCACTGAACTTGCCCAGATAAGATGCGTGTCCCTCCCCATATAAGTCCATGTATCATATGGTCATGTTGATTTGAATTCCAATGCCTCAATACCTTCAATGTTTGCAGCTTATTTATCAGTCAGTTCGTGTTATATATCTGTAGTTTCTTATCTAGAGGCCAAGAATGCTTATTCATGGCCTTAGGCCACCGTCAACTCGCGATACTACAACACAGATCCCCTGATCCCCTGATATTGAAAAAGTTATTTTTCCAAAACGTCTCTCTTGTCTTTTTTGTCCACACGTTCATCCGTACGTAAAAATTACCAGCGCCTAAATGAGGAAAACTGAACTCGAAATCAGTTTTCCTCATTTGATCTCGCCGGAATCCCCTGTAAATTTGAAAATAATATTTAAATTTATACTTGCTTGGCACTTCACATAAATCTCCAGGATATTTTAAAAATTTTCTCAGAAATGTCAATAATTAATGTCATTAAATGTAGATTCATTTGACTCATCTTACATAATTGGATTATTGCATCGAGATATTCTTCAGAAAGAAATTTATTTATTAATTTTTTTAAAAATTAAAGTCATATTATTTTTTGGAAAAGAAATGTAACTTTCGCAAAATGTTGAGTTAATTTGGAGAAAATAAATACATAAAAAAGATTTTCTTAAAAGACAGCTTCATATTTTTTCTTTAAACATTTTAAATATATAAAGTGAAATGAATCACTGTATTTCGTAAGATGTGCGTCATTTTAATTAACACTTTTATTCTTGTAATGTACGAATAGTGTAGTTAAGTGAGTCAGCTTAGCGGGCAGAGCTTTGGGGCAGGTGGTCATCCTAAGGCGGTGAGTTCGGAGCTTTGTGTGGTGGATTTGTATGTGGCTAAAGGGGCATTCCCACTCCCTCCTGTATCACATGAATAAGGAACACACAACACTTACCGGCTAAGGTGGCTCAATACAGTGCCTCTGACGAGAAGGTCCTGGTTTCTACTCCAACGGTAGCAGGATTTTCGACATTAGGTCGAATTCAGTCGCTTTCTGGTGTAGACTTCTAGCGGATGGCTGCTTTGATCGGTAGTTGTTTCAAATCAACACCAAGCGAATGCCAAAACAAAATTCAAATAATTTGACCATGAACTGCACGCGATTTTTCTCCTCTTTCTCTCAACACCAGTAAATGCCGGAGCAGTTCCCTAGCAACGGGTCACGAAATGGACGGAGGGCACGGATATTTCTTTCCTCTTTCTTGTCCTATCCTACCCCTAACTTACACACACACACACACACACTTAAATTCACTTCACTTCCACACACGCCGGGAGACCATAGCCGCGGATGCCAGATCGCACCATCCAGCGGGGGAAGATCACCTGCACCTCCTGAGAAAAGCATGCCCTACATTTTCGGGATAAATGTCGCCCTGAAACACCATATAAACAATCAATCAATCCATAAGCCCTTTCTGTGACCGGTAAATGCATGTGAGATCTGCGTGCGTGAGTAACTGGCACTGTTCATCCAGAACCATAGCACCAGCTCGGGGTTGGGGCCACGATTTACCACCTGCGTTTAGTATGTGATAGCGCGTACCGAGATGGTCGTAAGAGCTACCTGGACGTGAGAGCGCTGTTCTGGGGGATTTGTCTCCAAAGGAGTCCCTGTCAGGTCGCATAGTTGCCGATAGATGGTAGTGTAGAAAGAGGGGGGAAACTGGATGAATATCACCGACTCAAAAAAATGGAGGACCAACTCGTACGAGAAAGTCTGTGCTATTTTGTTGCACAAGGGTTGGTATTTCAGACACTAATGAGTTTTGAGTTTTATATGTGTAATTATGTTCAACTGTTAATGACCAGAGTACAATGATCTGTAGCGATGTTAGGTGTAAAGTTTACCCTCGTTTGTTATGCTTATGAATTAATGTAACGAGTATTTTTGTGTTTATATGTACGTACGTGCGTGCATGTGTAGGTATAACCGAATGGGTGTATATGCATGGATGTGTCTGTGTGTATACGCACGAATAAGTATACAATATGTATGTTTGTATGTATATTTTGGAGGGATATCACATCGGATATCACAATGAAAAAAAGAGACCAAAGTAAGCTCCAAGCAGCAGAAATGAGATTTCTTAGGAAAGTTAAAGGCTGCATCAAACAAGACCAGATAAGAAATGAGGACATCCGTAAAGAACTAGATATATACAACATAAATGAAAGGATCGTAGAAAACAGGAAAGAATGGCGGCGCCATATCGAAAGAATGGAGGAAGATCGTATTCCACAATTAGTGATGAACTACCAACCGAAGGGAAGAAGAGATATCGGCCGACCCAGAAAGAGATGGTCCTGATGTGCAGAGCGAAGACGGAACAGGCACTTCCGCCTAATCCCTGAAATGGAGGAGAAGAAGAAGAAGAAGAAGAGCAAGATCACATCGGAGTGTCGTGTACCTAAACTTCAGTTACTGGGCGCAAGGCCGCTGAAATTAAAGCAACGGCTAAATGTCAGAGACATACCCGTTTATAGAGCTTTGCGTACCTCACATAAAGGAGCTCTTAACCTTGTGGCATCAGGGCAGCTTTAGGTTAGAGCAAGGTCATCCACTTCTTCAAATGATAAGATAATTTACTATTTTATGAAACATGGCGTCAAGTGGTTTAAAACGGAGTTAATTGAAAATGAAATTTTCACACTCACACACACGTAAATAGTAAAGTTATACATTCATAGACACTTTACATTTTTTATTGAGTTCTTACTTTCACACGCACTTTAACATTACTCTTGAAATTGTCTAGAAAATTTTTAAACTGATTTCTGTGAACTGCACGTCTTTTGTAGTCTTTAATCAGATGAATATCTGCGCTTTTAAGTTTGTTTTCTCTAGGAATTTTATCCAGCCGCCTGCCGGTTACCCTATGCGTCCCGATGGGACGCATATTTGACAGTTCTCTAGACACCAACACACTTGCGGGCTCCCCTGATCTGGAATCAGCGAGGCCCTCCGCGACAGCACATCTAGGAGAGCCAAGGGACAAAGAACTATACCCATAGCGGGACTCGAACCATCAACCGTTCGGACCGAGGCTGCACGCTCTTATCTACCTTGGCCATCGAGGTCGGCTGCTATGAAGTTGCTTTTCACATTTATGAAACTGCCTTGACTGTATTAAGCTCTGTATTGCCTTAGACTTTTATCTTGCAGTTGCATTTCGTGACGATCATCGCTAAGCAGTTTGACCAAGGACCCCATTTTTTTATTAATTATAATGAAGGTTTTTAAAAATGGCGACACTTTTTTAAACTCTTTTAATGTTGGAAAATTACAAAATGTTGCACTTTTCTGTATCTTGCTTCAACTATAATATTGAAATTAGAGATTTTTGCCGTTAGTAAAATCTATTCTTTATAGACATTTCTTTTAAATTAGTCAATGTATATTTTTTCGAAAATTGAGTAATTTTCAAACATTTCCCCGAAAATTCCCTCTTGTTTCTTTAATTCCTTTTTTCCTTAAGCGAGTAAAGTACGCTATGGCGCAGGCCATATATTTGCTAAATTAACGAAAAATGCTAAAAATTAACATTGTCAAACTACAATAATGAAATCAAGTTTTTTTGAAAATTGAAAAAGTTAAAAATAATGAGAAAGTATACGCTGTTTAGCACTATTAGTGTGTAGACGTTAAAAATTGATGCTTTTTACGTAATAATTTTTCTTCAGAAAAATTTACGAATATTTTCCATTTGGTATCGGGTGATCACAATGTGAGTACCAGGCATTAACGCTGATATAATAAGGTGTTCAAATGCTGCTTTCTTTCCTTGCTACACGAGGTTACTAGTCTTACACATTACAGTTTAATTTGGGCATAATTAGCTAAACATTTTTTTTACCATTTACATTCATTTCATATTTCATTCCTATTATTTTGGTAGAAATTACGTTTTTAGGATAGACAATTATTAAGGAAACAGAAATATTTGAAACCGAAATTTGAGTAATGAAACTAATGTAATAGAATACTGTACACATTTTCAGTAAGAAATGTATATTTTAATTGTTTATTCTAAGAGTACAAAATATTTCTTATTAATTTTGATTATTTCACATATGTCGGAGAAATACGTTCCAAAAGAAATATAAATAAATGTTTTCAGCCATTCATGATTAAAAATTCATCAGCAAAACTCAACCATTCGTCTGTCGAGAGTTCATTCTCCGGATTTTGTTGCCCGCGGTACGAGGGCAACGATGCGTAGAGGTAGAAAAACATGTGGAAATTTCACCACAGATCTGAAAACGAAATGAAAATGAAATTATTATAAATATTTAGCCTAATTTTCCCTATATATTATATCATTACAACTGGACTCCATTGAAATAAAATTGTTCAAAAAGTAATAAAAATTAATAATTGTATCCGGAAGTGTACAGTCCAATTGAAGGACTTGAGAAAGAAACAAGATAATCCACACGGGTTACATCAAACCTCCGCTATCCGTGAATGTTAATATCTCTATTTTGGGCGAATTGTTTCTCATCGTGTAACTGCCCCAAACTCTTCATAGATAAGTCACAAAGAACACATGACGCGAATAGTAACTAGATAAGCCATAGTTTCATTAAAAATCGCTATAATAACATTGGGAGCCTTTCTGTGACCGGTGTGGCTAATTGTGCTGCTGTCCTAAACCCTTGAACTTAATGAAGCCTTAAATTTAATATTTAAACCGTGACAATCATACTTTTCAACTTTTTGAACACTAAAACGTGTCGAGGGTCGCCGTTGCTTTCATAATACGTCTGAATTATGAAGGAGGGCAGTGAAGTTGTGCAAAAGTCTGTTTTGCACTGCAAATTCACGTTTTAAGATATGTTAATATTGTCATTAATGCACGTTGTCATTTAAGCCAGACTAAGAACAAGGCCGGAAGGTGAACTACTCGACTTCACTATCGCTATGCGACGATTTTTGATAACCTTTATCTTGATGATATTGCCCTGGAGACTGAGGGCGTGTGGCACACTTTTAAAATTAATTTAAAATTTCAAAACATTTTGTAATTATTACTTTACCTTTGAGTTCTGTGGAAAAGCTTCCTGAACGAGTGACTGTCTGTGGTCAAACAGTTGAATGTCTTAGTATACAATTATTTGCAAAAAATGCAGATTTTTGAAGCAAAAAAAAATCATTTTAATGGTGTTGTAAAGACAGTCGCAATTTGTGATTTGATGTCCCCTAAATATGAACTATGATAAATCTTAGTATTTTAGTTCACAACGAGCCATGAATGAATATTTAATGAAAGCGATTGAAATAAACGATTGAAATAAATAACAGTGAATGTATCAAATTTGTATTAGTATTTTAGTATCCTAAAAATGCGTAAAATACAAGATTGATATGTCTACGTACGTTATTTTTCGTGACATTTTAAATTTTATCCTTTGGACAATATCAAGCATTGTAACTTTAATATCTGTGAACCGAAATAAGATCGGATATAACTTGGTTCTGCATTGTTCGGGGAATATAGTTATGTAGTAACGAGCCATCAATTGAATGAGTCAACAGCAATACTAAAACCCGTGTGTCCCTTCTACTTATATGAAAGCCTACTGGAATATTTCAATGGGTGGGTCTTCATTCGTTATGTGGATGGTTCGCAGTTTCCTAAATGAGAGTTTATATACATGAATAAGAAAACGTGCTTATTTCACGTAAGCCAGGAGACGGTCAGAGGGGACCACTGTTCGGCCGAAGGAAAGTTCTTCTGCGAGTGGCAGACATATCCTGTAGAACAGTACGTGTATTACATTAATGCAAATTACTTTATACGTTCTTCAAACGTTTAGGAGACACACACGTAAGGATTAAAACAAATACGAGAGTCACGTTTGACGAGAGATTTGTGCTGTTCCATGGGGTTTCCTCGTCCTCAACTAAAGAAACAGGTATGCCAATGAACAGTTGATTCTGGCCGAATTAATAAACTTCATTGGATGTTGTTCTTCCGGCATGGCACTTCCGCATTCGCGATAATGTTTCGGGAGCAGAGGGTCCGAGCCTCCAATTTAGTGAGTGTTCAAAATTTTCAGTTGTTGACGGCCGTACTCTCCCTTACCCGAATTCGGTCGCGGTACGTAGAATTACTGATGGTTATACCATTTTCGAAAACTAATATCATAATCTGCGTGAAAAACCAATTTCTATATATGCCAAATTCTACTTCTATAATTTCCAAGTTGAATCATAGCTACCAAATGAATGTTATTCCGTGCGAATCACCTTATTATAAAAACCTGAAGCTATAGAAAACCTTAAGAATGAAGTTTATTAGTTCATTAAATATAGCTGAGTTACTCGTAAAAGCGAGCTGTTTGACACGACGGGAAACTACTGAATGCCATGTGGAGCGCATTGCATGAGACTGATGAAAACCATTTACTAACGAGTAAACTAAACGAGCACATTGTCGAATTGAGTGCATGAACATAACCAGTAGTAATTTGTCAGCAGTTGCCAAGTATTAGCTGTCAAAGCGTTCCCTCATCTTATAAATACAGATAGATTATCAATATACCAACCTGACTGGGAGGTGAAGCGATGCACGGACACACCGACACCGCCAGTTCTAAGACTTTGCACAGAAACCGGTCCGTCACGAATGCCGAGACGCCTTGTCCGACGAGGAAAGGCGCGGCGGCGTCAGCCACCCGCGACGCGGCCTCTCCGAGGCAGGCTTCCGCGGCGGCCAGCGGCCCTCCGAGCACGGGGCTGGCCTTCGCCCGGCGGTAGGCGCGCGCGCCGCAGCGGACGACGGGCAGGCGCGACAGGCGGTTCACCACCATCCACCCGGAGGGCCCGAACTCCTCGCGGGCCACGGCGCGCAGCGCCCTGCTGGTCGCGCGCCTCCTCTTCGCTTTGGCCCTCTCGCCTCGCCGGTCTTCTTCCTTCTCCCTCTCCTCCTCCCCCTCTTGGCGTATTCGAGGAGCCGCTGTCACATCACGACTGCCAGCAAGCTGCATGTCCATTTCGTGATTTACGGTTTCTGCGAGTCTGCGTCTCGTCCGCCGTACCTGTTTATGAAGATGAAAGTGATTTGATACAAATTTATAACAGAAGGGTTCGAATAGGTAGCTACAAAAGTATTGAATTGAATTGATGCCTTATTTTACGAGACGAGACTCGGGCCACCAGGCCCGCCGTTCCATCTGGCCCCTCAAATTTCGGTACGCTCCTTTCACCCACTAGCTAGAATGAAGGTGTTACTCGGGCGACGAAACAGGCGATTTAAATTTAGCTCAGAGGCTTCAGAATCTTTTACATGCAGTAAATGGACTAACATGGGACTGCCGGCTTTACTTCCCCTCCGAAAGAAAGCGTACGAAGGATTTTTTCGGCCTAAAAATCCACGGCTTCGAGCCCGCGAACTTTGGTTTAATAGCCCGATACGCTAACCTTTACACCATTGCCGCCGCTATTGGGAGTTTTATTCACGACTGTATAAAAATGTCGACTTTGTGGCTGAAGTTTGGTGGTAGCTGATACCTTAAAATGTTTTTTGTGCTTCTGGCTGTCTTTTCGTCCGCGAACAAGTCTACCGCCTAAATCGACTCTTGGATGCCCGGGATGAGTCGCGTCTCAGCCGATCGAGCTGAAGGCCATCATGTAGTGGTCTTCTTCAGAGTTTTGTATAGCTCCGAAGAATGCCACAATATAATGACCGAAAGTCTGCTTGACTGAACAAAACAGGAAATTGTATTTATAAAGTAGGATTTAAAACGTAATAATTCAGTTTTGCTGGTCTCCAAGCGGTTGGATGATTAAAGGTTTACACACGATAGCTGAAACGTCAACCGTAGAATACAATTTTAAAATAATTATTATCTCACATCAAGAGTTACGAATCATACGTTGCTACGTCCTAACATCTCTTGTGTCCGTAGTTTACATTTGAATGGAAAATATATTGTCTCATTGTTGCAATTGCAATTTTATGAACGTTAAGTGCTTTACACGCGTAATTCTAAATTGAATATTGCTGAATATTTGATAGTAGAAACTAATTTTGGTCATTACCTAATGTACCAAATATTGTTTCTACAGTCGACTGAATTCTTTAATTTTAACGTTAGTTAGCGACAAAACTACCCATACTTTAAATGAAATTTGTGTAAATTGTACAGTAAGAAATATTATAAATTAAATAGACGTTTGTTAACCAATTTAATCACAAATAAAAGAATCGAATATTTTATTGCCAATTATGAAAAAATAATTGATAGAGGCCATTTTTTATTAACTTCGAGAATATTTTTGTCTGTAAATAAAAAGCATTTTCACATCGGTTAGTTTCACATAATGCCGACGATTTGCTATTAGAACCACAATTCACAACTATGCTGGAAATCAATCTCTCCGTCGCAACCAGGGCTACTATTCTCAATAGCATGTTCTTTCGAGATGTTAGCAAGATATTTAGAAATTTAGAGCTGCCACCTCTTCGGGTTTGGCCCGAAGACTTCGGATTGTAAGTATGATCTCCGGGCCATTTCACTATTTCAGAGATAACGTCATTGAAAAACTTAACATGGAATTTTCAGAAAATACTGATGATATTAAATTTCTCTATTCCAATTTAAGTTACATTTTCGTTGCAATTACTATTGGCGCTTTCTAAGAAAACATAATTTTAGTTCACATCCAACACGTAATTATATTATTATATGACCATAGCTCGCATGTACGTTCAAAAGCTTACTGAAAACATTAATTTGTAATTGATACTGTACATGGAAAAGGCGTTAAAAAGCTTTGTATATACATTCGTTCAATCTTGTTTATAAAACAAAAAATCAAATATTGTTAGTTTTGTGGTAAAAATATTTTAATTTTATTATTAGTTACATTGAAATTGATTTTTTTGCATTAATTTATTATTAGTGATTGATATCTACACAATTTTTCATACCTTCACTTGTACAAACAAATGTTCACCCCCTTCCGCGCATTATACGTCGTGTAAATTCTCCAGGAAGAAAACTTAAGTCAGATATCAACTCTAAGATCTTTAATGTACTTTAGAATTCTATGGAATTAAAGTGGACAAAGAAATTACAGCCCTAAAGATAGAAGCAAAGCATTAGCATTAGTGATATAACAACGTATCATTTTAACCTAAACGCATGAATACATCCATGAATGAACTTGCATACTTACAAAAGTCAGAAGCCGCAAAGTTATTACGTGGAACTGTGATACGCTGTTTCCTCTGGCCCATTTATAACGGTATTGCCTCGTAATGACTCATTTTCATTGGACCCCCTTTTACTTAAAGCGATAAGCCATTGGCAGTTGTATTTCCACTCGACTTACTTTCCATCTCTGCTAACCGTCACGAACAAGAGATAGGGAATTCTTCCGAGCATGGCGACATGTTTAAACTTATGGAAAGAAGTCAAATTTTCCATTTATGGAAGATAAACTCTAAATTTTGTGTCAAACTATAAAGTTTGAAAAATAATAAAAATAAATAAATAGGCATACCTCGACATTATCTTTTTCAAAAGAAATATTTCAATTCTAATCGATTGTGGAAAAATTATGAATAATGTTGTTTACGACATCTAATTAAAATTTCAAATTACACAACATTGATGATAACACGTGCGTCATATTTATAATAAGTCATTATAATAATAAAAATAACGTAGTCTGTTTAATAACAGCTGCTGAAATAATCGTTTTATCATGAAATTAAAAAAAATGTTTAAGTCATAATTTTGAGTAATGGAAATTAAATATATAATATATCATTTAAAATTACCTAGTTCATTTTATACACAATATTGGTAGTAAATTCCTATTCCCTTCTCACATGTTTCCTCAAAAAACTTCAAATTGCGTTTCCATTAGATTTTAAACAATATTGTATGAAATTGTTTTTCTTCATATTTTCTTACTTATCGTTCTTCGTTTATCAAACATAGAACGGAGCTTCGAAACACGCGCTCTGATTGGTCTCTGTCTATCTTACAGAGTGAGTACACAGTCAAAGTTTAGGTCTGGTCCGTCGCCTATAAAATCTGCCTTCCAGAACTTGAATGATTAGTGATTTATTGCCAATAGAACCTTGCAGTTCATTGTCTCGCCATGAGTCAGGTAAGTTCACGTTTGGTGGAATCTTTTTAGTATGTTTTCCGGAAAAAGTTGCATTTTTTGTAAAATGTTGCATTTTCTGTTTTTTTAGAATGGGAAAGAATCTTCTTCCAAACAACATCATCATCATCATTCTAATCATTTTCATGATTCTGTTGATGACATAACCACATTACCGACAGAGAGTTCGGGTGCTGAGAAGGAAGCCCGGAACTCCGCAGATAATAATGAAACTGAATTCACATCCGATTCTGACAAATTTTCCGATGCCGAAGAAATGTCCAAAGGTCAGAGAAAGGATACAGAAGTAGATGCTGAAGTTAGAGATTCGAATGCGAAGAAACAGAAACACTCGTCTGCTAGAGGAGACGAGGCAAAGAAAACGAAAATCGAAAAGGAAAAGAACAAGAAAGAAAAGAATACAAAGAAGGAAGAGGCCAAGAAAGTAAAGAACACAAAGAAGGAAAAGACCAAAGAAGTAAAGAACACAAAAAAGGAAGAGACGAAGGAAGACAAGAAAGAAGAAAAGAATACAAAGAAGGAAGACACCAAAGAAGAAAAGAATGCAAAGAAGGAAGACACCAAAGAAGAAAAGAATGCAAAGAAGGAGGACATCAAAGAAGTAAAGACCACCAAGAAGGAAGAGACCAAGAAGAAGACGAGAGCAGTGGAAGAGCAGGATCCCACCGCCGACGAAGATTCTGATCCATATAGGCTCATGTTGTTCCACCGCTTGACAGAGTTTCCGGCGATAATGTGCATCCTCAACCAGTATCAGCAAGCGAGGGTCGGGGGTCTCATGTCCATGCCGATTGCTCTAATGGAATTTTGCCTGGCAATGGCCACCTTACCAGCCACTGCGATAGTTGTTCCAGTCTCGCACATCTGCAGCACTCCAATTTTCGTCGCGGACTGGTGTCTGTGCAAAGGTCTGGATGTAGTACAAGCAGTATGTCCGTGCCTTGCAGTGCCTCCCGAAAAAAAAATTAAAAAGCGTAAAACTCCGAAAAACTCTAAGAAATGTGAATAAATCAGTTCTATGATTCAACCAGTTACCTACTGGCAAGATTGAACTCCTTGTACGGATATCTTGGTGGAGAGTCAATTTGTGAGCAGAATATTCAATTTCATAACTTCGAAAGTTTCAAATATTAAAACGTTTTTAATTAAAAATAATAGTAATAAATAACGAATTTCATTTGTGTGTTTTCCTTTGCTGATATAATTGGATAAAGTGTTTTGTGTTTGTCCATGAAAAATTAAAGATGTGAAATTGTATTGTATCTTTTATTAATCATGATTCCTTATTTACTCACAAAATCGAATCAGTTCGACATACCTATTATCGTTGGTGTACAGAATAGTGACACATCCAAAAATGATGCTTGAGAACTTTTTTAAATTGATCTGAAACGTTAATTTTGCTACTGATTTACTCATTGTAGCGGACATCTTGTGAACTATGTGCAATATTTACTAATAAAATGTACTATTTCCTGAACGTACTTGTACACATAGCTCAAAAATGTACGACTTTTACGATGAGTCACTTTTTCACCGGCGGTGTGTGCCAAAATGTCCAAAACTCTTTGATGGCAGACACTTTTAGAAGGATTATAATAAGGCAGTGTGTCATTTGTATCATTCAGACAAGAGTTTAACTGTAATATTTGTTGGAAATGGATGATAGTTACATTCTTCATCGGATTTTATGGCTCACTTTTCTTACGTTAGATTGTAGTCAAAGTTACATTTAAAAAAATTGAAATTATTATTAATATGTACCAGGTAAAATTGAACTCTCCTTTAATAAATACTGTCATTGTTAGTAATCTATTTCTACTCTATTTAAAAAACGTTCAGGCCATTTCTCCACATAGTTTTATAAAAAATTGGTTTATCTTAAATTTAGACTCCTGAAGAAGAGGAGATTTAAAATCTTGAGATGTAAAACGCTTCAAAATTAAGAGAATATTTTAATAAAACTCGTCAATCTAAATTATGGTATCTGATTAATGTGTTTTTGATTTCAGTATGTTTAATTGAAATTGACTGTTCAAAATAAATCTGGACTAAACCTCTAAAAACAGAAATCTCAATGACTGACTGATGATAGTAGATTTCCTCTTTTGTTTTTCTCCGACCGAGGCCAGTTACCCCCGTCTCCCAAAAGCAAACAGGGCTTATCTGGGGGAACGGTCTTGCTCGCTGTTTATCAAGCAGGGCAAGGCAGGGCAGGGCAGGGCAGGGCAGGGCAGGGCAGGGAAGGCGCAGCTCCCATTGTTCTAAAGGCGATTCCTAGCGCCTTTGAACTCTCCATCCAAATTTATTAGTTTCTATTAAATTTATTAGTTAGAACAATTTAGTTAGTTTGTATCTAAAATTGGCAAATTTTATCTAAAATTTTTGTCTACAAACGGGAAAATTGCATCCGTAATTTACTAAATAATGACAAAACAAATTTCACATAAAGTCCATTTTTTATCAGTTTTATACACTTGCGGTTCTGCTCTTTCTCATTATAATTGTGCAAAGAACTGTTCTTGATAAATACAACTTTTCAATACAACATTCTCGATAAATTCAATCAATGCAAAGTTAGTTAGATCAAAAGTCAGAAATAAAAACCCTTTAGGCCAATTGTCCATTATAATAAAATCTTACCAAATGGTCATTCGAATATGTTAATCATAAAAACTAGTATTCAGTGATATAAAGGGCTGTGATATAAAGTGATATAAATATAATATAGTATAATTGTATGTTATTGAATAGAGATCATTTGTTGATGGAAGAAATACAAAAATTGAGATTCTCATACAGAGGCCGACTTTTAACAAATTAATTACTGATTCAGTTAAAGTCACGCCACAAGCAACTTAGTGATAAATTCCATTTATCACCCGGCATCTAAAATTCTTAGTAAATATAAAATCCAGAACTCACAACTAGATGTCTGTGCCGCTCTCTTAACCCGATACGCCATGACGTTCTCGTTTCCTCGACCTTTTGTCATTCCTCGTTTGTTACGAAGGCTCGAGAAAAAGCGTCTTGCCTGCGCAGTCTAGACAGAGCAAACTCTTTCTGACGAAATAGAGTTAATGTCTCATAAAGGAAACGTTAATCCATCTGGCAGGAAGACGGCTTGGAAGCAGCAAAAACGGGACGAATTTCCCGGAGGCAGAAGTTTCTCGAATAACTCAAGGCTTACCGTCTTCCCCAGTCACGCTGAGAGGTCGTGATTTCCAGAAGGATTGGAGAGCTTCGGAGAAAGCTCTTCTCATCGAACAGAATGAAGTAATAAAATATTTACAGGTGCATCATTAAAACGTGAAGTTTACTAGTTTAAAATCACGCAGTTTGGCCACTCCAGCATTGGAAGGCAGAGTGTCGGATTTTCGGGGAAGGCCTCAAACTCCATTGCAAAGTCAAAAGGATTCATTCTCAAATCGTCCAGATAAAAATAGATGCGTCTATCCACGTTCTTCTATGTCTATGTCTTCTTCTTGTCTCGTCTTCTGTGTCTATGTCTTCTTCTGTCTATGTCTTCTTCTATGTCTCGTTCTTCTATGTCTTCCGAACTCGTCAACAAGGCTCTTCGGAATTATTCAAATGATTTGAAATTTAGGTCGACCTATTCATTTCATATTTCCTGGTCGTATGTGTGTCACATACCCGTTGACGCACGGTGTATCTACATTCTATATTAATAAAATCGAAATATTAATATTAAATAATGTTACTCCATTGCAAAAAATATCAATATTCTTAGAAGCTGATATGATCATTTATATTGTATTGTTGTATATTGTCTGATATACAGGTGTTAAAGAATAAATAAAAAACTTCTAGAGCAGGAATAAGATCGGTGATGAACACTTTTTACCAAAGAAAATGCAGTGGGAAAGTTTATATTACGAAATTAAATGGGTGATATTTGCTCCTGACTGATATGGTATCATCATTAATTAGTGATGTCAGTTACACGAAATTTCCTTCCTGTAAAACGTGATCTGCCGTTTATAAAAATATAACAATTATTTTCAAACATTCACTAAATAAATATTCAAATATAGCAACTGTATTCAAACGTTGATTAAATAAACTATAAATATTTTGATACTTCCAGTTTCATTTTTTACAATTGTTTATTTCCTTCAAAGACATATTTTAACACTTGTTTATTAAATCATTATTATAATTACATTATTGCAGTCTGACCAGTTTTCTATAAGATTTCTGTTGTTAATACTATCATAATTATCAAGTATCGCGTATGATTAAAATGGCTTATCAATTTTGTAACATATATTTCACGAACGTAATGTTAATGCTGAAATTCTATTTCAATTTTTGTACAAAATATAGTCTTGGGTGTGTCACAAGAAGAAAAAAAGGTCGTTTGGAGACCACGTCGTATTCGTTAAGAATTTTTGTTGTTTAGGAACTATTTCAACTCGTACTCCACAGCCTCTCAAAATTTATTAAGATTGTACCTCTCATAAAAGACATTTTTACATTAATACATTACAATGTATTAATGTAATTATTTATAATGTTTTACATTAATATTACAATGAAATCTGCAGCAAATCTTTTTACACTATGTTTTTGGTTTGATTATGGTTTGATATGCTTTGATTATTTTACGTTCAAAAGCAAGAACCAATAGTTTTGGGGGAATCACTCACTCCAGAACATGAACGTATTACTAAAACACCTTTTACATAAATCTACGCCTACTTTAAAAGAATGTTTGCCCTGGCAAACGGTAAACTGAAATGTCTCGTCTACACATTGTATCAACATGTAACCATTATTTATTATGACTTGTAACTGTTATTATGTCTCTGTGACTTTATGAAGGATTTTCGCATTAATGTAATTATTTATATGATTTTTTCTGTACTTGAACTCTTGCACAACCAAGAATCGTATCTTGTTTTAACATATTCGGGTGTCCGGGTGTATAACTCTGTAAAACAAGTATTGCTCTTTGACAACATCGTGAAGAGTTGTCGGCAAAAGAATTATTATAATATAATTGTATTATTTTTTCTCCTCTCCCACATGCAAACAAGCTGTTGCTAATTCTATACTTTCGGCTTTTATTTTTTCTGTGAGATGTAACTCTTCGACATAACTCCAAATCACTTATATTTTTATGCATGTTTCAAACTAAATTCAACAACGCGTCCCTATATTAACAACAGGTAATATCTTTCTAATATCTCCCGAAAATAAACCTGTATTCTCACCGAACTGTCTATTATCAATGCTCGTACAGTCTGATTAATAGCTCCATTAGAAACATTGTGGTCCATTTATTTGTCCAATCTTTGAAAACATATGCTTAGATTAGCTCTTTTACTGGTTTTATAAATACTGCACGATACGTTTTGTGGATACAGTCAGTTGTTCTTGGTACTTTAAACATTGAAGACGTGATTTTACTACCTTACTGACTATGCGATACGATAATGCGTATCTCCATTTCATTTCTGATTTTCGACAAAATTAAATTAATGAGGAATACTTTGCCTGTATCACTTGGTACATTACAAAAAATACGACAAGTGGCGATATAAACCCTTTCCAGACCTGTTCATAAATTTGCCTTTGCTTTAGATTTATTTTTGATCCCTTATTTTCTGTTACCCAATCAAGTTGAATTGAGTCGAAGTTAAATTGTTAAGTAACTATTATATCAGACTTATATGAGGCCTGATAAAATATAATCTCCCACTGTGGGAACACACATACCAATTTTCTTGCATCATAGAACAGTCCCGCCTGTATTGAGAGCTTGATGGGCCTTTGTGAATTGCTCCGCCGCGCCGATTTTTGCTCCATCTGGGCAGCACCGGATTCATCACGAACCGTGTGACACAACAATGATACTTCGTTTGAAAAGCCAAGCTCGAGGCTGCCCGCCATGCTACATGGCAAGCGAGAAGTGTTGAAAAACCTTTGAAAATTTCGAAAAGTTACACTTTTCAACGGTGACCACAAAAAACACAAATATGTATTTAAAATAAAAAATGCAATACTACAAATTCTTCATATATACGTTTCAAAGAGTATCACATGTTTATAACAAGGTGATGATTGAAATTTGGTATCTGGCTGCATTTGGAATTCCGGCAAATGTGTGTTGTTGTTTGTTTGTTTTTAGCCAACGCCCACCTTTGGCATGTAAGCCATTTGGTGATGCGCACACCAGTATAGACGCGCAAGCTCTCCCCTCAGCTCGTAGTGACTCGCACACCCACAATGGTCAAGCGCGTAGATGGCGAATTACTGTTGCCCATTTCGCGTTACCCAGGGGACAGCTGAACACCCACTGTAAATTTATTATTATTATTATTATTATTATTATTATTATATATTAGGAGGTGATAGGATATTGGTGAAAGGTGATCGTGAACTTTTGGAACTATCCCCGCATTTGCCTTATGCCCGAAGGAAGCCACGTAAAACCCGGGTAAGGATTGCTGGCCCGGAAATCGAACCCGGACCTCCCGATTGCGAAGTCAGCGCGCTACGCACTGAACCACTTCGCTCGATATTCCGGCAAATGTAAGACTCAAACTAAACATGAAGCTCATTGGCTGAAACCTAATAGGGTGCGCAACAGCCTGTTGAGCCGTGTAGTTGCCTCATGATTTGGAAGGAAAACGAGAGCGAAGTCAGGAGACGTTGGTAACGCGCGTAGGAGTGTCGGGCTTCCCGGGCGAGTAAGGAGCTCGTGCGGACGCAGTTTCAAATGCCTGCCCTAACCAGTTGCGTAGCGTGGGTGACAGCCGCCCCGAGCGGAGGAAAATTTCGCCGCCCCTTATTTAGGTGTTTCAGTTTAAAAGACTAAAATATATAGTCATTCTAAAGAACTTTTCAGCAAGAACATTCATCAGTATTATGTATTCTACAGATCACAAGTCAGAACATCATGTATATCTTTTGCAATATATTAATCACATTTATTACAAAATTTCTTACACGTGTGCCACTTACATTGATAACAGGTAAAGAACACTTATGATTATACATTAGTTTACTATAAACTGTGATTTAATTATACTAAACTGTGATTATACCTTGACGATTGGCAAGATTAAGTTATTGAATTTAATATAAAACACAAATCGACTTCCAATTAGAACTAGAACGACATTATTAAAATTTATATTTTTATTGAGAAATATGATAATTGTTAAAATTTACAAAAATTTCTATCTTTAATAAAAACTTTATTCGTCTCCTTTCTTAAGAGCAAAGTATTTTATTGCACTATCAATATCTGTAGCGTCGCATACCCCTTGTTCAATAGACAAGAAAGCCAGTTGGTACTGATTGTTAATCTTCCTTAAAGTACTCATTGTTGATCTTCAATAATTTTATCAATTTCAATTTTGAAAAACTCCTATCTCATATGGCATTGCTTGTGGCAATTGTGAGGAATATTCGAAGCATTATTAAAAAATTGGATTGAGTATCTTCCAGCTTGGATTTCAGGGTAAATTTTAATCATTCAAGTGGTGGGTACTTTGTTTATTATTAAAATGATCTCATTAGATTTAAAGACAGTTATTTCTCAAATTTTATTTTATTTTCACTTGTTCTAATACCTATAACTCTGTGACGATATTGTTTTGTCTTTTTCAAGTACTAGAGCAACATTGTTATCAATCTTGATTCGTATAAATATAAAGATCGTCATATTAAAAGGTGATGTACATTCAGATTGAAAGAAATGTGTTTTACATTAAAACTGACATTTCCAAAAATGACATTGGGCAACTGTAAGAAATAAAAGACCCACTTTTTATTTTAATAAAAAAAGGTGTTAATGAAAGGTATTGATGGTGGGTATTTTCTTTGACTGTGACATCAATAGAAGCCCATAGTCGAAGTCGTTCCAGCTTTAAGTCCTGCTTGTCAATTTACGCAAATGCATAATCTAAATTACAATTAGTATCGATCGAATCTAGTAGTGTAACTAGCGATAAATAAGCAAACTTATCCACTAAACTCTTTAGCTGCTGAAAGCGTTCACGAATTTCTACAAATATTCTAACAAAGAAAAGAGCTTCCGTCTTAATGTCTTTTCACAAGACAAATTGGCATCTCCGGTTTTTTGTATCAAAAATGAGTCAATAGAAGTCATTATCCTTTATATGATAAAATACATTCTTGTTAAATATGCCTATTAGTCGTAAAAAATTCGAGAACAAAATAATATACTGGGAATCCCCACAAGTCAGTTCAGACGGTGTTGCAAATAGCTACAATGAGCAAGCTGTGATTACAAGTCCATTTAAAGAAGTCGTCGCAGAATAAGTAATAAAAGATTCCGTCCACACTTCAATCGATATGCACCGTAGGGGCGACAAAAACATAAAATGAATTTGTTCAAATGTTTAATGGGCATTATTATTTCTTGTGACATTTTGCTGCCCCCTAAACGTGCCGCCCGCGGCACTGCTCTGCCGCCCCCACTACGCTTCGACACTGACCCTAACGAATTTCAAAGCACAAAATCTATACGCAATCTACTTTGTATTTACACACACACCCGGCCCTAAGCCGCGTGTAACACCCTCTTGCCTAGTATCTTTCTGAACTAGGCGTCGCTGAAGGGGGTCAGTATAAACTCTCCTGGGGGTCGATGAAATTTTGAAGGGTTCAGTGATGATGAATAGATAGATTAGGAATCAATAGATAAACATGAACCGGCACCTTATCAGTATAATCAATATACTATTGATTACAAAGATAGAATGAACATAAGTAATTATTTTCCAATATAAAACAAACAATTATAATAACTACAAATTCGCTCCACTTCTTTAGTATCCGTCGTTTATAAGTAGGAGTTAGGATGTTCAGAAAACTCAAGAAATTATAACTATGCATTTACAACACTGCAATATACAAATGCGTGTCCAGTTCGTAAAAAACATTCAACATTTTGAAACCTTTTAGCTACTGCACAACATTTTAGCTACTCAAAAGTGAAAGCCTTATCGATGATTGTTAATCGAGATATTTCCGAGAATATTGGTGTGAGAAATTGTAAAGCATTTATGTACAATTCTTTGGGTCTTGATTATGGATGGTGTATATTATAAATAAAACGTAAGGTGGATGAAGCAAACTATTACCTTAAAGGGGTTTGGTGAAATAAAAAGGTTGGGAATCTCTGTTCTAAACCTAAACAAGTACGTGAAGCGAGTGGACATTCCGTAACCCTTTTCTTCCTCCGTTCTTGTTGCAGTCTACTGCACTTCGCCTCCGCACATCGACAACGCCCGCCACAACGCGCTGCCCGAGCAGACGACCTTTGACCTGGACAGCACGCTGCACTACCAGTGCTACCTGGGCTACGTGACGAGCGGCTTCCCCAAGGCCAAGTGCCTGGCCATCGACGGCGCCGCCTCCTGGTTCGGGCCCGACATCACCTGCGAGCGTACGTAGCGATCGCGAGGCCCAAAGCCACCGCAAAGGACAGCATTCCAATTCTTTATATAGCGCATGCAGGCAACGTTACCGGGCTTGATAACGAGAGTTTGAGGGTACTGCGTCCAAGGCATCTGCTGCGAGGCTTAAAAATAAGGCTTGTACAAATAGATCTGGGGTACGTTACAGAATACCTGGCCCATGCCTATTAGAATTCCAGTTGAAATTTATAGTTAAAGGTGTTTCATCCAGAGTAGTTGTCACGAGACTTAAAACTGAGGGTTGTACATATTTGTGTGGGGTGACGGTTTTTTACTGAAAACCTGACTCATGACAGCCTTTTAGAAAGCCAGTTAAAAGTTTTTGCATAAATTTAGCGGTAATAATTCCCATTATCTCTACTAAACCAACAAAATTAGCCATTAACATTAAATACATCATTGATATTTGAAATTGTGAATTTAGAGATAAAAGTAGAAATTTTTAAATCGAAATATTTTGATTTCGTAATCGCGTTGACGAAAGTGGTCAATAATTACATTAACTTCATCTGTTCAGGTTAGGAACAAAAAATATTGTCCATTAAAAGATCTGCCAGCCCGTAAGAGTGATAGAATCGACTTAAGAGGAGTTTTTACTAGAGGAGATAAGACTACGTAGAGACGAGTTAATTTATTTCACATCATTAGTGTTTACATCATACCCAAACGCATACCCAAACAGTTCCTGAAAATTTCACTGTGAAGATAGGGAAAATGTGGACATGAATGCAAAAGTATACACATATTAGAAATCTACTTATTTCGTCCATTCTGGCATTCCAAAATATAACATGTTTCCATTAAAAAACAGTGCTAATCCTAAAGGCTTGTTTTAAAATGTAGAACAGAGATGAAATACTATACAACTGCGTAGTCTCAATCTAGTATACCCATGGACCATGAAAATGGTATTTTCATATCATTCACTATTTAAAAGAGAAAAGGAAAATTATGAGTTTTAAGATTCACTTGTATATCATAATTTGAATACAACTCAAACTGATCTAAATTTCCTTCCTTCTCTGTATACGAGATGCGGTAATTACTTTGAATTGGTCCGCTTGGGGAAAGGCATTAGCCGCACTTCTCTTGTAACTACATAGGACCGGACAGTTTAGGAACTCTTACGCGACAAACATACCAGTTATCAATGCAAATTTAGTTTCATATCACTTCATTAAGTTTCACTTGAAAGTCTCTGAACACTTGTTTATGATTCACAAGTTCCGATTTCTAATTATCGCATATCTGCTGATTATAATAAGCTATATGATATCCCAAGTCTTTTGTTTCTGCACAAGCTACAATTCCTGGGATTCCCCCTACTAGCGTAAACACATACACAAGCTGGTATATCTGGAGAAAGTGTGCTGCAAGACAATATCGTAATTCCTCAAATTACCTCCACACACAGAGCAGGTGTATGCAATCTGGCTGACGCTCACGTATTCAGTACCGGACTCTTTCTGTCCGATTTGCAGAGGAAAATGACTCAGGGTGAAGAAAGAAATGTTTTGCGCGTAACTTCGGCTAAGGACGTTCAATTCAATTCAGTTCATTTCAGTGATGCCTTATTTTACGTGGCGATACTCAGGCCATGAGGCCTGCTCTTCCGTCTGACCACGCAAATTTCGCTACGCTCCTTTCATCGTCTAGGGAATAAAGAAGATATCACTCGGGTGACGTGCGATTTTTTAAAATTTAGCTCATAGGCTTGAGGATACTTTTTTACCCTTGTACTAAGAATACTACATGTTTACCTCCTTAGAGTGTTAAAAGATGTTAGGAAATCATTTGATTTAACCTTCTCACTTCCATACCCCACTGTACAGTTAATGTAATAGGTATTTTTAGATATACTTAATTTGTCTTTGAAAGTGAGGTGAAAATGGCGTGGCAAGCGTCATGTTTCAACCGGATTCTCTTTATAAATACAAATATTATTAATATGTATTGTTAATAAAGCCATCAAATACTGGCACTCATCTCGAAAGAAGGCTGAATGGTCCTAGGATCGCTCTCATTTAGTCATGACCGGTTAAAAATCTTCAGCTGTACTCGGATTGAGGATATTTTACATATTACATTAAATCTACAGCATGGGCCAGCCGGGTTGATTTCCCCTCGTAAGGCAGGCGCACGAAGGACTTTCGTCCTTAAATCCTCAGCTATGCTTGCATTTGAGGATCTTTTACATATTACATTAAATCTACAACATGGGCCAGCCACCTTGACTTCTCCGAAGGCAGGCGCACGAAGGACTTTCGTTCTTAAATCCTGAGCTATGCTTGCATTTGAGGATCTTTTACATACTACATTAAATCGACAAGATGGGCCAGCCGGTTTGACTTTCCCTCCGAAGGACTTCCGCCCTTAGAAATGCACGGCTTTCCGGAGGGTCACGCGGCCTGGGGCGGGGTGGGGCGAGGCGCGGCGCTTGAGCGTCCCGCTGTGCCGCAGCGCGTTCCTGCGGCTTGCCCGACGACATCCCCAACGGGTGGCACGCGGGCGAGTGCCACACGTACGGCTGCCGCGTCACCTACCACTGCGCCGACGGCTTCGAGCTGACCGGGCGCGGCGAGCGCTTCTGCCAGGCGGACGGCACGTGGAGCCCCAAGGAGCTGCCGGCCTGCGTGCGTAAGTTGCTCAGGAGTGCGCTCCCAGCTCCGCCGGCGCGCTGGGCTCGCGCGATTCTAAACCGCGCGCCAAGTTTAGTTCCCGCACCTGCCGTTCACGGTGCCACCACTGCCGTGCCGTTTTTTGAAAGTAATGTCGGGAACGACGATTTCGAATAAACTACGTAGAGTGGTTGAAGCGCCTCCATATTTGCAGTAAGGCGAAGCCATGATTTTTGCAGTAAAAGCAGCGCCCTCTGGAGAAACAAAGAAATCTCGTATTCCATTTGATGCTGGTTGAGGCCGGGTGGGCGCGGGGCGCGCTTAATGAAAGTCCTCTTACTCTGTGTTTCACAACCACAAACCAATCATTCAAAATCACAATATGTAAGGAGAACGAATTGAGAAACTTTAAAAACACGTTGCTTCCTGTATCGTTTATTGTCTTAAGAATGGAATCTGTTGAATGAGTTATTGTAGTTAGCATTACGCCTTAAAGTGAATGTTATTGCAATTAAGTGAATCACAAACAGATCACACATCAGGCGGAAAACTTGAAAAATGATATATTTTTGGTTTGATGACTTCTGTTTTTACTGTTATATGATGAACATACTGAAGGCATTGTGAATAGTATTATTCTAAGCACTAATATAATTTAAAAACAGATAAACGAAAAGACAACAGTGTATAAATAAGATCTCATACGTGAATTCAATACAAGAGTTCTACACGACACCATCTATTATTTTGACTGCAAAAAACATGGCGGTACCTGATTGGGCGAGCGTCCACCAAAAGCGTTAAAAACAAGGGTCAGCCACTCTATGTAGTACATCCTAGCTCGTTGGTGGGGATTAATTACGCTTTGCACGTTCTTACGAAAGTTTTATATTAACACGAGAACCGAAGGCCTGAGCTTTGCCGTCAACTTGGAAATACATTGCGAAGAGTCACTTCAATACAGAGGTCCAGACTCCTGACGGGAAAGTGTTGGGTGACGAACACTGGTGTGCAGGAGCGTTAGTAAGTTTTTGGTTGTATTGTGCGGTTCCCGAGGTTTGTTCTTGTCAATCAACACACATGGCGTATTTTAACCATTATCCCGCGGCATCCAGCATCTGACATTAGCCACCCAGAAACGACAGTGCTGCCCTCACCAATTCTAAAAGTCGCGTCTTCTGGACTTCTCTATAGATTCTCTTTCCAAGTGCAAGGTGGAGCTCGGGCTTTCGGCTCTCGCGTTAATAATAATAATAATAATAATAATAATAATAATAATAATAATAATAATAATAATATAATATTGAGTCACATTACAATCTTGTATGACGATTCAATATGATGTCTTGGGTGGAGAGAGCGAAGTTACATTAGAGTTCAGGAGCAAAACAAGGGGCCATCTCAGCATTTGCTCAAGGGACTAGGGAAACTGAACAAAACCTGATCGAGATGGAGATTAATGTAAAAGATCTCTAAGAATGTGCAACGCATAATTTCCGATGTTTATTTTTAAAGAGACACGAGGGACACTGACGGAAACTAAACCCACGAACGTGACAAAACTAGTCCAAAAGACTGGCTAATAGGAGTATGGTTCAAGTGTTGTTATGGAGTTGTTCCATATTTTCCCTCCAAAACAGTACTAAACCTAATGTGCCTGGTGGCGCTTGGAACAGCAGGAACGGGAACTAACATTCGGCAGCGATTTAGAATTATGAGGTGGGCACGTCTCCCTTCCCTCTCCTCGTCTTTCTTCTTCTATTGTCAAAACGTCACGATGTGTAAAGGAGGAAGAAATACTTGTTGACAGAGAAATATCCAAACGAATATATGAATTTTGTGTGTAAATGAAGATTGTGGAAACGTCATAATTATTCCACAAAAAACAAGTCGTGTTTCGAATTGCGGCGCGTACTACCAATTTACTGGTTCAGACATCTTCTTGTCAATTGTTGCTGTAACACACGTTTATCCACTTACATTATATAGGGTGAGTCACATAACTTTAGTACCTCCTGCGATTTTTTAACGGTTAAATCTATTGCAATGCAATTTTCACAGAAGTGCATGAGGGAATGGGGCTAATTGATACATTTATTAATTTCTATTTTATAACTTGTTTAATACGAGATATTGAGGTAACTTTGTATTGTTTTTTTTCAAATAGAACTATACATTTTTTGTCTACCATGACGAGCGTAAAAAAAAGGAATCTAATAATATACATATTATCATATGTTAGATGAATTTCGTTGAGTAATTTTGATTTTTTTTTTTTTTTCAACTTGTGTTTAAGGGATATTTTGAATCTTAACAGTCACACAGCGCGCCGCCTGTTAACGCGTGCGCGCGGAAAGGAAAGCTGATCGATACGAATCGTATTTCAAATCTCTACAAAAATGTTGCACATTTTTCCTGAACTCGTTTTCTATCTTTCGCATTTTCAGATTTTTTGTCTCTCTTTGATTCAAGGAATTGAAAATACGAATTTGTCGTAGGTACGTATTGAAATAAAATTGTTTGTTACTTCAAACTTGAACAAATCAACAAAATACTACTAATACTTCATCCATCTCTTGAAAAATTCGAGAACAAAACAAGGAAAACTGCATATTACTCTTTTGTGCTTTTATAGATTAACGCTGTAGTGCTATGTAATTTTTCAACCTACTTATTTGTTACCTTGAGTGAAGAGAGCCTTCCAAAATTTACGTTATAATGAACCCCAGATATTCGTTGTGCTTGTCATTTTTGTTTTTTACCTCACCTTACAAAGTAATCACCTAGCTCTACCATTCACATTCTTTTCCCTGTAGATAGAACAATATGTTTATCAAGTTCGTTTTCAATTACTATCATGTTCTCAAGAAAATATGAAAAATTTTTCTTGATAATAAAAACATTCAGGTATGAAATATCTTTCTAGATAATTTTAATCAATAATACTCACTTAATTTCAAAAAATAAAAATTGCAAAGGAAACGTAACGATCACTTTAATTATTGTCAATTTGTCAGTCAAAATTATCAAAAAGTTATTGAGGCTGCGTGTAAAGCACTCCAAAAAATTATAATATCCATTTAAACTCAAAAGACCTCAAGTTCATTTAAATTGATCGACGAATATCAATTTTGTAAAATATCGAATTAACTGTTTGGGCACTAGCTTTGTCCACACACAGACTGACAAGACGATTTGCCGTCAATCAATTTTTCGGAATTTTGCGGTAAAACTTTTTATGAAATTCGTCCATCATGAATAAAATTTATTTCCTTTAACAGTATCAAAGTTTATCGCCTTTTCTATCCGATTTTTTCTTATCGCTTCTTCCTACTGCCAATCATAAACTGTGACTCATCTATCTAAGGAGGTGGTATATATCGATCGCTATATCGATGTCCAATAAACAGCGTTTGTACTTTAACATAACCTCAGATTTTTAACATATGCTTTCAGTTGTTTTCAATATTTGGCGCATTTTGGAACTATGTTGATCATGATACTCGTGGAACAGTCCTATTAATTACCACTCGTGCTTTGTAAATTCTCAGATAAATTCCCTCCTCGCTTCGCCAGTCGGGGATTTATCGACAATTTCCCAAGCACTCGTGGTATTACCTCTGACAAAGTACATGCTCAATAGCTTCAGATCCTTCAACACATCCACAAATTCCTCTATTAACATTTTTATGTTTTTTAAACTGTTATTTTGATTGATTCTAATACGATTAATTGTGACAATTGGCTTTTCGTGGAATATCAAACAGGTGAAACCAAGGTTTCTTGTAATTATAAAAAAATAATTAACATGTTTTTCCTTAATTTGTTCGTCGTGAGATTAACTTGAGAGTAATTTCCTTCTTACACCCACATTTATATTGGCAAATTGAATCAGAATAAGGAATACCAATATAAAGAAGATTACCAAACCTCACTGCCTCTTTTGCCCTCAAGTCAGCACTTGTATTGTCTACCAGATCTTTATGTGAAGAAATCCAAAAGAGTTTAATATTTTTGTCTAAACTACAAATACTTGGATTACTTCCAAAATGACTACAAATATCAAACGACGTCAGAACAGAATCTGAATCAATAAAGATCTTGAAATTAATATTGTTATTTTGGCTTTAATAAAGATCCTAAGTAATTGGAAGACAGTCTGCTGAAAATATTGAAGCAATGAGCAATTTTATATGATTTGTTCAATTCATTCAAATAGCAAAACGAACGTTATAATAATCGTTTTACATTAATTGTAACCATCCACAGAATTAAACTGTATTATTAGTGTGTGTTGCCATTACCTTTACAGATGAAATATTGTTTTACTAAACTGTCTTTTGCTGACCTAGTGAGGTTATCTACATTTTAATGTAAGCAACTAGAAATAATTCAATGTTCTGTTTTATTGCCTTGCTACAGTAATGTCTAAAGTGATTTTGTATAATATGTGATTATCTTTAAAAAGAAACTATTGTGCATCATTTATAAATGTTTGTTACGTTTGTAGGGAATTTGCAACGAAAATCCAAAGTTACAATCTCACGCCATTAGGGAAAAAGGCATATCATTTGTGCATTAGCTGCAACGTTGGAGACCAAGATAATACTTATGCATCATATGTGTGGTTCGGCTCATGTTTGCGAAAATGGTTGCAAGGTTCACAATCCTCAATGCCATTTGCAGTTCCAGTGGTATGGCGTGAATCAAAAGATCATTCAGACTGTTTCTGTTTGACTAAAGTGCAAGGTTTGTCTGCACTGTCGAAGTATGCCATTCACCTAGGTTCAGCCATGAGTCCTGTTCCTCATGAACGTTTCCTGATCGCTAAGCCACAAAGTGATTGGACCATTGATGAAGTCTCTCTAGTCTTCCGACAGCGCAAAAGTGGCTGCAACCAGTGAACATAATGTTGAGTATCTAGAAAAAGACACAGCACCACACCCAACTAATCACGCAGCAAGAACTTAACGATCTTTGTGGAGACATATTATTCTCAAGCACAGACGGAGTAGCGATTAAATGATTGGAATTTCCATCATAGAAGTATTAATATCATCTCTTTGGGATGGGGTAGCGTGACTTAGAAATTTACTTGCCCGCAGCCAATTCGCCAGTCTTCGTCTATTGTAATAATATAAATGGTATTTTTTGACCTCTGAATCATGTTCATAATCCGCACGAGTAGTGGCTATTTTTTGACTATTCGAAAGTACGTTTAAAGGCGATGCTCCTTCGTAATGGGAATAGAGGAGAGTTTCCTATATTGATCCACATTTTAGAAAAAAATGTTTTTCCACATACCAACAATTTTTAACATGATTTAGCCCAAGTTCAAAATTTGTTGAACTTTATCCCAACGTGTAATAAATTTCCAGAACTGTGCACAGCTCAGTAATTTTATGAAAACTACAGACTTCCACAAAAGTTCAATTTACGAAACTGATTTCCCAAATTGCACTTTAGGTGTCCTAACTTGAACCAGATAAATTATTTCAAGGAACTCAATAACTTAACTAGTAAGTACAATGTTTGAAGATAAAATAGTCATAAAATGATGTGGAAAAAGCCAACTCAAAACGATACAACTCAATTACACTCTGCACAAAAATACATTTTCTTTCCTGGACGAACTCCAGCACACATTTCATGGGCCAGTTGATGAGATTTTATAGTTTTTCATGTCTTCTACTGATTTTGTGTCACATACCAAGTCATGTCAAGTATCAGTCTTCATCTTGTTTGGTGCTCATTATTTTAATGAGTTGAGTTAAGAATTTTTAATGAGTTTGTCATTATTTTTTAACCAATGAGTCTTTTCTTTGCATGTTTTCTTTCATTTTTTCTGTCCTTAGCCGATATCAACTGTGCTTCGTAGGGACTGCTAGATAGTACGACGGTTTTTTATGCTCCTTTTGTATTTATCTTAACGTTTTCTGTGCATTTCAGGATTGGAGTTAGTTTTTCAATAGAAATTATCAGGCCTATATTTTGAAGTGTGCTTGCTACCGGTAGAGGTTGAATACAAAATTGAACCGGTTCGATTTTGGCCACTTGTACGTGGTTCGGTGTAAATAATTACTTATCGTGGGAACCAATGAAACATAACCTAACCAAACAAACTACCCCATTAACTTATTATATGCTAAATTGTAGATTATACTAGAAGTATTACAATATATCTTGAATTTAATCAACGTACATTGTTTTGTGCAGAATTGTTAGCAACCAAGCCGCAAAAAACTTCACGGCGTACAAAACCTGAAAATGATTCACTGACTCTTAACAGGCTCAACGTAGCACTGCAATTGCCAGCGGGTAGTGTTATCTATCTGCGAAGCGCACGTATTTGCAACACAATCGTAAAACTCACCTGTAGTTTTTAAGTTAATAGTGTGGTTCAATTTAGATACCGCACCGGTTCAATTTATGCAACTCTTACCTACATATCCCTCAGTTTCAATTGGCTTCTCAGTTCACAAGAAAATGTCATGCAACTATGCGAATGTTATTGGATCACATCAACTGTGACAAATTCAAGTGGAATCTGCGTAGAGACCTCAATGTGATAGGACGTCTACTTGGTATGGAACAAGGTTTCACAAAATACTGCTGTTTAATGTGTGAGTGGGTCAGCCGCGATAAGAACGCTCATTACATTCGTAAATAGGGGCCTCAGCGAAAAATTGCAGACCAGGCAAAATGAGTTTGGCCCCAGTTAAACATTAGGTAACTCTCAAGATGTGTATCTGCACCCCTCGGCATTAGTCTCGGTGAAATGAAGTAGTTTTGTGAAAGCTCTGGACAAAGAGGGTCCATCTTTTATATATCTGTTTTCAATGTTTCTCAGAAGAGAAGTGAAAGTAACAAAAAAGTATTTTTATGAACTCACACATACGTGCAGTGATGCAACATTTATATTTTAAAACAAAATACAAAGTAAAAAATAGTTTAAAGTTGTTTAGAAGTGTAATTAGAAAATTAAAACGGTGTCTTACCGATTGCTAGTAACTTGATTTTCGTACCATATTTGCTCACACAAAGCCTTCTAGAAAGCTACCTCCTCTGTCGCACGCATAGAACTGTGTCAAGAGGCAAATGGAAGTTTATCTGCCCTGTTAACTCAGATTTGCCTGAATGTGTTGCCAAGACCTATGTTGGCAGTCTGGAGTACTCTGAGACATAGATAATGAGTGTAACCCGGAAGTTTGCCAAAATCCAATTTATTATTGTTATGATTTTATGACTTTTAACAAAAAGAATCACTTAATTATATTTCTAGAATTTTTTGATAAATTTTCAATTTGCTCTTTTCAGCTTTTGATGTCTTTTTTCCCACTTTGCCTTTTACGTGATTATTTTCCTTTCGCCCGTTATCGATTTCGATCAAGCTGGGAACATTTCTACAAGCCTGACCAACACAAAAGCACAGGCGTGTTTTGTCTTTTTGGGAATGCGGAGGCTCAAGGACAGTGTTAAAAATAAGAATGAAAAAGTAAGATGATACAAGTCAATATGTTTTTCTTCTTTTTATTTATGTTGTCAGATTTTGTTCGCTTACGAGAAATCCCATATAACCTTTTGAATATGACCTCCCGATTCCTTATGAAATGAGAGCTCTCTTTACAGAATACACCCTTCTCAGTGCTGGCGATTACAGAAGTTTGATGAACGAAAAATGGTTTCCACTGATACAATTTCAATATGCACAAGATAATACACAATATACTTTCGAACAGACAGCGTTGCGAGTATAACGAATTCGTAATCATCATACTGGGTGGTCAGGTAGAACCTAGATAACAAAGAAAAGATCGATCAACACGTAAGACTGATAAGATTCATCGCCCTAGAGTTGCAGAGAAGTGACCAGAAAATTGTAAACAAAACAGTTTTGACTATCATTGCATATTAGGTGAAACTGAAAATCCTTCTTTGGAATTTTCCTCGAAGGTAATCTATCGCCTCCTCATTCCTGGAGACTTCCTGCCCACCTGCCCACCTGCCCATTCACCCATCCACCCATCCTCCCATCTTCCCATCCTCCCATCCACCCGCCCGCCTACTCGCCCGCCCAC
>BOPP01000044.1:8271273-8297208 GCA_017312745.1 Gryllus bimaculatus
GGGAGCGGCGGCGGGAGCGGGGGGCGCGCGCGGGCGGCCGGGCCAGCGACCGGCGCCGGGCGACGGGGCGCCTCCCGGGCCCCTGGGCTCCTAGGCCCCCGGGCGCCTGGGCCCACTCTGCAATCAAACACGTTCCATCGTTCACCACTTTCCTATTACGCGCAGTCGGCGATTCTTGTCACTGTGATATAGATCACTCAGCTACATTACTTTACAATGTTTACTACACGGTAAATTGACAAAATGTGCTTAAATTAAAATGTTAATATTAGTTTGACTATTTTGTTTAAATTAGGTAAAGCCTGCGAAACAGTTATCAGTGAAATGATTTGCTATAGGTTTCAAACAATGAATTGCTACTGATTTCAATTATTTCAAAACAGACTATTATAATTTTTTATATGTGGGTAATTCCTGCTGAACAATGAGAAAAGCACATTTTTTGTCGAGCATTGATAGTTGTGCTTCAGGATAATTATATCATGTGCGTATATTCTAGGTTTAAAATATTAGAAAGGTCTATAAATATAATTATTTTCTCATTATTTCTTGAAAGTACAAATTGTTATGTTATTGAAGAAAAATTAGTGTCTAAACGTTTAAAAGCGTATTTTTCAAATGTAGGTGCACACTTAGTTACATAGTTGAGCACATCTAGAAAGGTCATGTGCACAAAAAGCCTCAGCAATTTGTTAGATGTAGAAAAGTTGTAGTTCACGGAGTTCGCTCTTTAGTACGTAGAATTTAATGCAGTAATTCAAAACTACGGAATTCAAATCTAGTTTATTAGTTTATGATTGAGATTTATGAACGACTTAGTAGATAAAGTAGCTTATTTATCCACGAGTACCCGCGAGAATAAACTAATATCACATTAGGAAGTATCTGCACTTCTTCCAGAAGTTTAAAGACAAAAAACAGTCTTCGAAAATCAATTCATGGTTAGTTTGTTGGGAAATCATCCGGTACACCTCCTGTCAGCGATGGATGAATTATAGTAGTTTTTAAACACCCGACGTTTCATTCTAGATAAAAATAATTATTCGAGATTAATATTCGAAATTAATGTACGCTTAATATCAGTAAACACGAATGAGAGTCGCATGTAGAGGTCCCCATTGTCACTTGTGGCACCTAGGACTCCAGCTTCCTCAATCAATTCGATTAAAACATTTTAAGAAAAAGTAAGATTGATTTGCTGCATTTACTAATAAGACAGATTAATGTACAATGAGATATATTCTAGTCTTATGGATAATACCATTATAATGCACTACAATGTTTACACGTGGTGTGTAATAATGAACTAGTATAATAAATATCACCGTTTAGTGACACAAATAATAAAAGTTATATATTTTGGAATAAAATAGATTTATTAAACAATATTTTTATTTAGATGTATTAATGTCCGATTGGGAACATTTTGTAGTCAGCATGAGTCTGGTATGGTATAGTGATTTTTTGAGTTCGCTACTTTTAGACAATAATATTTATTCAATGGTGGCAATAATGATGTTAAAATAAGTACGATCATGTAGTTCAACACATCACACAATTTTAATCAAACAGCATGGATTTGTGTTTTTATGCCTCATCTGTTATTGTAGCACTTATCGGAAAGCCCGTGGTCAAAACAAAAGCTGAAAAAGTGATATTTGCTTCATAAATGTATGTTTGTTTAATTTAAAACGTCACGATTTTTCATATATCTTAACGTAAATCTTCAATTCACTCAATATGAAAATAGCATGCATAAAACTTTTTAGTCGCAAAGATACTATGCGATTTTCTATTACACTAATTTAGATATAACTAATGACACTTTTTATTTAAGTATGAGTTTTTACACGGCTGTTATTGTTAAAGTATTTTTCATTTTTTATTCTTCGTAAGAATAAGAGCATGTTCTGGATAATTAATGCATTATAATTTAAATATTGAAAACTGTAGCCCAGTTACGACCTAACTGGAATCGAAATGTTTCTACTCTGCGACGATTATTGACTCTGTAAATTATCAGCTAAGGAAAATAGATTGAGGATAAAGCAAACAAATTAAAGGTCACAGTTCTGACACGAAGGCCATATTGACTCGTACACGGCCGTATTGACTCAAAGGAAACGGGTAGGAATAAACATAGAATCACTGCTCGTTTCTTTGGAGTTATGACAGTTATTTTTAAACATTTTAAAGTTTCAAAAATAATTTTGTACGTTTCTATTATGGGCAGGCGAGCTCAATTATGGAATATACGGAAATGTTATTGCCTAACTACAAAGGATATCCATTGTTTGCAATAAAGCGAGAACAAATAAGCCCCTAACTCAGCCATTCTTCCCATAATATTAAAATGGGAAACGTTCTAGATTACAGTAACATATAGGATGCATTGATATTTTTAATTTTAGAATTTATTTTACAGGAGGAAAAGAAATACACGCCTTATACAATATGTTTTGATACCCGCATCACAATCGTTTGTCAAATAAAGTATGATAATTGTAGAGGAACTGATTTCTTTCCGTTCTAAAAGTAAATGTGATTTTGGAAACTGAACGTTAGACTTTTTGTGTTGTAATGGCGTAAAAATAGCGTAATTAACGAGTAAGTTCTTATTAAGGTTTTTGCCTATTTCGGGCTGTTTTATTTAGTAACGCGTATAAATGCCTATTCTTGTGATTTGCTCTATTAATTCCCTCACCTGCCTACGCTTTAGCAGGTTTCCGATGCAAGGTGTTTTTTTGGGTTTCTCTAAGAGTTTCATTTTTTTCATTAAAAATACGTATCATTTTACGGAAATTTTATTCAGATACTTGCGGAAGTAAATGAGCACAGAAAAATATTATTCAAAATTATTGAGAAAATGACAAATTATCAACAATTTGTATGAATATTATTATTCTTCACTTTTTGAAGATAAAAGTTTCAGTGTAACTTTCGGTGAAAATGATTTCAAGTAATATGAACTCATAATAATTTAAAAAGAAAATAGTAAAATTGGTCAAGAGGAAATTCTCATTGCCGTCTCTTCCAATATCTTTTCTCAGTCGTTTCCATTTCTTAGCATGGAAAAGAATTCACTTGGTTTCGGGGACGGCATCTTTAAAAAATTCACACTGACTCAGGCATTTCCTGTATCCCGGTAGGAGAAAATAATTGAGCGGGTTAGTGCTGATAATCTTATCTTCTAATAACTTAAAACACAGGAAAGTATGAAAACAATTTTTCCACTGACATCGATCCCAAAAACCGCTTACACGTCTAACAGCCCCGAGTGTTTTTGAAACACACCTTCAGTTTTTTCAATTAATTTTTCAAGTATTGTACGGTATTATTGTTAAAAGGCATTGATGAACGAAATATCCATTTTTTTTACGAAATTTACATCGAAAACGTGTGTATTTTTCACATCGATATTTTTACAGAAACACAGGTAGAACAATTTTAAGCCTGTAGCGATTGGAAATACTACCAAAACGGCTTTTAGCTTAAGGGAGTTATTTGCATTAATATATCTTTCGACAAATGATTTAGTTCTGATATAAAATGGGACTGTTTTAAAACCTGAGGGTCAAAAAATTAAGTTTCCGCCCCTTCACATCAACGAAATGTGAAATGTAAGAAAATCGCTCACTTTTTTCCGGTAAAAGCAATTGAGCAATTAAGGTGTTCGTTGGCTCCCTCGCCCCCATCGCCCCCATCGCCCCCATCGCCCCCATCGCCCCATCGCCCCATCGCCCCAACGCCCGCCGCTCGCCCTCCGCCGCCCGCCCGCGCCCCGCACGGCGGCTGTGCGCTGGGAAGAGCCCCAGCCAGCACACGGGCACGGCGCAGGTACACCGCCTAGCGTAAACGCACCGGAGCGGCGCGCGCGCCCCGTAGGTGCACGCTCCCCCGTAGGATCGATGGCCCCGTAGGATCGGTGGCCCCGTAGCGGCGTAGCGCACTAGTCTGAAAGGCGGCGCAGAGGTGCGATGGCGTGGCACGCGGAATGCGTAAACATTGCTGCGGTGCTTCGCATGTTTAGTGGCTGCATTTGTACGTAGTGTGTACGTAGTGCACTGCTCGTTGTATGCTGTAGAATGGTTTTGTCAAGTTTGATTTTCACTGAACTTGTTAGACTATTGCACAGTAGCTTCCTTGTAACCCTTCATTTTAAAAGTGTGGTTCCTCCCATGTAATATTTTAATGTTTGTCGTTGTAGTAAGGAAAATAGTTACTCAATTGTTCTACAATTCCCCAAATCACTTCATAACTCAAACGCGATTTTGTAATCATAGTATATACTAGTATGAAAGGGAAGAATGAAGAAAATTTATAACATGAGGTATATAAAATATGTTATACAAAGTTTGAAATTTGTGAACAGGAATTGTGAAGACATGTTTTTTCGTTAACTTTTTAAAATAAAAGTCAAAATTTTAGGTTTATCACTGCAACATTGTGCCCACGACAACTTAACAACACAAATATAAAACTAAATTCATCACTAGTTTTAATAAGATTTCATTAATATTATTATTTTATAATTATTGTTTATGAATATTATTATTTAAGAATAAACTCCACTTGAGTTTCATTTTAAAGAATGTTCTCAGAATTTTAATTCTAGAATATTTATATTTTAATTTTCGTAAACACACAATTAAAGTTCTTCAATCATATGCTACATTGAATTTGTTAATTTAGCAAGATAAATAACATTATAAATTGTTGCTAATATACCACTTTAATACTCGAGTTTATTGCCAGAATACTCAAAATTGTGAGGAAATGAAACGCAAATGCTACATCTTCATGCATTTTCATTACTATTAGGCTTTAAAATTTGTGATTTATTGTCAATATTATGTATTACTAGAAGTCCACATTATCTCTGCAAAAAATAGTTATTAGCCTCATTTGTTATTTAAATTACCCCCCAAAATCAAAATATTCGTTTCAAATTCTAGGATCCACAGCATCAGTGAGATCGTTGACGGCATATCAATTTTAGTGAAATCGTACTCACGGTTCACCCACTAGTGTTGTTCACTGGGAAATGAACAGACTTTTGCGCTCAAGGGATTTTTCAGTATCAAGGACGTGGTATCAATGCCCACAATGGATATTTCGGTATCAAACGTTGATTCTGAATTCACAAAGTGTTAGAGGAAGTAATTTACTATATACAGAAACAAGACTTATCCATTTTCTCGTTGCAAGGGCTCGACAATAAAAGTTTTTCTATTGAAAATTCGCTGTTTTTTTCCCCGCAGCATTACAATAATTTCTCTCTAGTGCGTAAGTTTAAAGCGAAGAAATGAAAATACAGGATCAACGTTTACGGTTTGCGATACTTTTCAAAATCGTGGTAAATCTCGAAACAATCAAAGTAAATTTCAAGCTCACAAGGTCATTAAATTCCCGCGACATTCAAACTTTAAAAAAATATTGAAACATTCTTGATAGCAGTTCAAGAAGTAAATATGTAAATTTATAGTATTTATTATTTTATTGATACCTTTTCATTTATTATCCGAGCCGACGAAGCGACAACTGATAAAAAAGAACACAAAACTGACTCTGAATTCACACTACGCGAAGTTTGTCATCTCCTAGTAATTATTTTTTTTTAAATATGAATTCGTTGCAAAATATGAGCCGTCGATAACCGGGGCTGTGAATAAATTTGAGTTGACAAAGATGTCTTCAATTACTTCATCTTTGAATAATGTCAACAACAGCTAATTAGCGTTCTCACAAAATGTGCACTGTTGGAAATAAAACTATGTGTAGACGTAGGCGAATGCAGCCTAAAACAAATGTATGGCGAAGTAGTACATTTCTGGATCCCTTTCCCATTCAACCTGTACTTAGGGCCTACAAATGTCACATTTTACTAGTCAACAAATAAATCATATTACGGAGAATGAAATTATAACATTATAATAAATACATTTGGTTTTATGCCGAACCATTTAGAGCTTGACAGATGGCTTGTCGCGTAACAATTCTCCAAATTGACAGGTTTAAACAGGGAAAATTCAGAGATTGAACATATTGACAGAAATCAATAATTTATTGGCTACGGGGCCCCTTTAAAAATTCCCTAGGGAGATCATGGCACCCCTAGCCACCCGTCTGCGTACTATGGCGCCTATGTAACACTATTTAAAACCAACTTGAAGTTTAGTTGCACACGTTTCATTGCACATTTTTAAACTGCCGAAAAAGCTCGTTAAAACTGATTAATCATTACGATGGCCATATGATAGGAGTAAGTGTTTGCTGTGAGTAATGCGGTCATATCTTTCCCTCATCCGACCAATTGAAGATTTGTAAATATAGATGCTTTTGAATTGATTTTGTAATTAAGATTGAATACATTTGCTGATTACCTAGCAACTGAACAAATATCAATTTTCATATTTAACAATGAAGACGTTCATTTCACAATACGGAGGTAATCATTCAAAATTATGTGAATTTGATATTAGACTTCTCTTAGATAAACAAATTTTATAACCAAATATTTTTATGCATTTCAAAATTTAAAACACATATATTAACATATACATAAATGTATGTCGAAATTATATTTATATAGCCTGTAGTAATAGCCTTTCTTAGTACGATGAATATTTGAAGACTATGTGAAATAATTAGTTCTAGTATATGAAATGTACATTGAAAATTTCTTATAGAAATTCAAAGAAATAAGACCAAAGCATAATATGAATTTTTAAACTTAAAAAAGTCTTTAAAAAAGTCGAAATGTCGCGTCCAACATTGACACGTACCACGTGCTCGATATGATTGCCACCTGGGTGCCTGGCCTTCGCGACGTCGTAGCGCGATCGCCACGACATCTGGCAGCCAAGTGAGCAACTAACTCTGGCGCCAAGCGTGTGAGTCGGCGCTCGCCGGATAGCGGCACAGGCGGCAACACCTCAGCGGCCTCTGCGAATCACGCAAAAGCACGCCCGCTTCGATGGCAACAAAGCGTGTTGCACGCATCCTTAACGGAGACCTGCATTCAAACGAACAGAAATATATGTTTCCGGCAACAGATCTGCAAATAAGATACAGAACTGTAAATCTGCAGAAAATATACAAATCTGCTGATAAGATACATATCTGCAAAAACAGCACGAGTCATAACTGATGGAAAATAATGTTTACAGTTCACACACAGTACGGCGTTTGAATATAATATTTTTGTTCAATTAACTTTTTCGTTTTTATCTTTAGCATATTTTATTAATTGTCACTAAATAAGTTATAATTTCTGTGTATTTAGCAATATCCTACATAGAGGTTGCTCACAAATATACGAAACACTAAAGAGGAGTGGAGGGGGTTTGACGCAGCGTTACGCTGTGTTACATGGGGGTAGGTGGATGTAGTAACTGAGGTCCAAGTAATAACATTAGTCTACGAGTGTCCATGAATCTTCGTTCACGGTTAGACCATTTAGATCCCATGCGATGCTCTAATTGGGGCTAGAGAGGCATTCAGCGCGCCACGTTCTTCTGGGGGAGGGCTGATCAATTTTTCTTATCCTAATTATTTAATTTATGTAACTGAAATTAATAAACGTCATACACTTTGAAAACTACCTATTTACAGCGTCGAAAACGTCATACTAAAGTAGTCTTAATATTTTGTGAAATTAGTAACAATATTACACAATTAAATGTTTCCCGAACTACTTGGGGTAAATATTGTCAATTTGTAGTGCAATAAATGAACATTAAAACCACGTTATATTCTCTTTTCCAAATGCCGTATAAATGGGTGCGTTATAAATGAAACTATTTGTTGTTATACTTACAATTGTTTTAGTTAAAGTTATATTGTTATATTACATTTTCTGATATGAATCAGTCTCTTGACACTTCTGCCGCTGGAAAACTTTTTACTATTCATTCTAAACGTTATTTTTTATCCTGGTTTATGACTCATTATAAGTGGCGGAAGCTCATTATTCGTCTCAATCAAATCATCGAAGTGAACTGGTTTTTAATATTTTTAATGGAAATCAAAGAAGCAAGCGTTTGAAAAATTTCTCGGAATGTTAAACTACGTAGCACAGTCCCAAATGAAAATGTCGATGAAGAACTAGGCTTATCCAGAAAGGTCGTCTTATGTAGACTCCATTTGTTCATCACATAACATTAAAGTAAAAATATTAATAAAATTATTTGTATATAGAGAAATAATTTCCTTCGCGTTAAAACGAAGTTCATGATTTTGTATTACAATTACATAAGTCACATTTTTTGCTTGGTGTCAACGAGTAGGTACATAAAAAACATTTTTCAGTCTCGAGCTTGTTGGGGTCTTTCTTGAGAAAGCATTTGTAATTATTTTGAGAAGAGAAATAACCCATAGCTTTTAAAACACTTTGGTAGGTGACCTGTTCCTTCAAATATTGAACATACTTACAGTTCTGGTTGCTAACATTTAAGGTTTTCATCTATAAAGTCTTTCTATAATTATTTAAACATTAATATTGATTTTATTTATAAAATTCCTTAAAGAATCAAACTAAACTACTACCTAATGTTTTTTTTCCATTTACCATCCATTTTCACTTAATATTAACAGACTGTCATGACATAATTTCAGGATATTTACAAAATTTGGCGTTTTTTTCCTTAGTTGTTAACAAATGATCTGCTCTTACGAAATTTCCGGCGATGGCGATTCAATTTTTAGAGGTTTGGTTTCAATGTCACTTTATTAAATATCAAAATAGGTAATCGTTGTTGCACTTCACATAATAGTAACTACTAATATTTGGTTTTTGAGTTGTTCTTTTTAACACCGTGTCCGAAAATTAATTTTTCTGTGACTCTTCAGAACGTGTTGTATGCTCTCAATGTTGTCCATATGTGTTGTGTTTAGTGCAATGTCAGTGTCTATTTTGCTATTTGTACTCCTCATCAATGTTTCGCATCCTTATGTTACTTCGCATATTAATTATATTTCCTCTTGAAAGGAAGTCTGAATTGAATTTAATATGCCTTTTAGCCCAGTGATCCCCTTGTACAAAGACGTACACTTGGAAACGACAGTACACTCACTGTTATCTTTCCGTTGGACCTCTCATATTGTTTTCTTTTTCTCCCCGTCCCCTCTCCGTTTCTTTCCATGTCCATCCCAATGGCACAGTCAACCTTTCTCTTCCATCATATGCCGTCTTTTGATCGTCGATCTTTGGGCTTATTTTACGAACTTAGGTACCGACAACCGTCGTTATATCGGCGTCAATTCAGCTTGGGCTCATATTCATTGGGAATAAGAGTTGAGTGTCAGGGTGCTAGCTTCAACGGATTGGCGTTCCCGGTCATTACTTTTCGAATCTGTTGCTGACCATACGGGTTTTTGCAGAGCGGTTGACAGAGCGGCATTTTTTCGAGCACGCTTTAGCTTAGCGTTATTGCAATGAATGGTTGTTGCATTAATGCTTCAAAATATCATTACAATTTTAAAACAATATCAATAAATCAATATACTAACATTAATTTTTACGTGCGAGTATTTTCAGTTTCTTTTCGTGCGGTGTAATTCAAGGGAAACTTGAAAATATCTTCCTAATAAACAAAGTCGTTTCTTTTAAATATGTATATTTCAATACATTTTTATAATTAACTATAAGGTTCACATTCGTTCACATACGTAATAGTGAAAACTGTTTTTTTCGTAGACATATAATCAAGAAGTATTTGTCGAACAAATGGTCCTTTCTGAGAAGTGCATATTTCATTCTATTAAGCATGATAGGGTACGGGGTCAAACTCATTTTTTCAGATCTCATAAATAAAAATATTGGCATTGTCATAGACTTTATGAGCTCCATTCTTAAATGACGAATGAGTTGTTAGCAGAAATTCTGGTGACGGCATTGGTAGGGACAAGACTTTTTTTCCCTCCAATCTTCAATCCTTCGTCCTTCGTCAATCCTTAACTGGAAATCATTCTTCAAGGAGAAGGAGGAAACTTTTCGTAACACACCAGTTACCTTTTAAACCTGTGAGCAATCCATCATCTATACATTTATCCATAAATGTGCACGTTTTGCTTTGTCTGTTTCCTTTCTCCTGACTCCTGTGAGGTCCCTGATATGTACGTGGGAATCGAAATTGTATGTTCACGCACGTCTGCGACTACGAATATGAAATTCTTAGAAGCACAGGACTACACCAGAACCTTCGGGTGCGTTCTTAAGAATAATTTGTAGTTAATCACGTGTCGCAAAAAAACATGAGTAAAAGTTTGAATTATTCTTATTTTCTTCTTTACAATAAAAATAAATTTAAATAATTTCATTAAATGTAGCCTCTAATTAACATGTATTAAATAGTGTTACTTTCTAAAATATGGCCCATTCGTTTACATATATTCAGTTTTGTCTTTCCCGTAAAAAAAACTTTTTTTACAACTTGTAAAAATTGAAAAGTTAGAGTTAATTAAAATAAAATAATGCTCCATGAATAAAAATTTATTTTCAATTAACTTCTAAATTACAAACTAAAATCTATTTTACCCAACCGCAAAACTCAATTTGTGAATTATTATTATTATTATTTGAAAACTCTAATAATAATTAACATTGTGAATTGTTAATTCTAAAATGGGATAGCAATTTTAATGTTTATGTTTACATTATATATACAATTCTCGCCTCTTACATTTCTCTTTGGTTCTCTTCAAATCCTAATCGAATGGTGGTCCAGTGCTTCTAAGGATATGCTTATTCGTACCTTAATCCGCTACCCCTTGATGTACCAGCACTGGTCGTTGTTTGCAAGTGGAGAACAGACAATACCGCACCGAGTTGCTGTGTGTTAACCCGTTGACCCCGTCCTCGCTTCCATTGTGGCTCCTCGCGAGATCCCTTCGGCTGACGGTTGAGTCCGTTGAGTTCGTGTTGAGCGCAGAGTAGCAGCGTGACTAGAGCTTGTGCTTGTGCCAGTCCGGGACAGTCTTAAAATATGTCGCCATTCTCTTAAAAAGAAGGATTATCCATACTTCATGGCTTCGATTGAAATAAATGGTTTGCTGACTTTAATGCAAAGTTTAACAAATTAGGTTCCAAAGTTATTTGCAACTTATTTGTGGTGCCCTAGCTGATCTGTTTGTTTCAGTGCCGTACCGTAGCTACGCCCTTGGCGCACACTCCTATGTTCTGTTCGATATGCAAATTCCACCGACTGTGCTATGAGCGCCAATCGCGTTTCGAATGCTAGTTAATTATGAGCCAATATTCAGAATGAGAATCTTTTTTTCTCTATTCTCCTGTTCATAATACTAGCCACTAAGTTTGTGTCAAGTTATAACTAATTGTAAATGTTTTCATTATTAGTGATCATTAAATTTTAAGTAGGTCTCTGAATTTAGAACAGAAGATCGTTCAATATATCATGTTTAAATTCTTCAACTTACATTTAAATTCGGAAAGGAGTTATTCCTATTTGTTTCAGATTTCAAAAATATAGAAGAACCCATGTTTTTAAAAACAAAATGCTATATGTTATAAAAGATGTGGAGTATTTCTAAATAAGACCATGTTGAGAAGAGAAAGTAGAGGTGCATGGAACTATTCAAAATATGTACACAAACAATATGTAATACAAAACAGAGAAAACATTTGATTGTTTGAAAATAACGTTTTGTAGTGATTGATGTCTTACATTTTTAATTGATGCAATAAGGAGCAGTAATATGTGAAAAAATCCCATTTTGGGGATATTATGTCCAATTCAGTTATGTTTCCAGTATCTTTCTATAGATTTCCTTTATACTTTAGAGACAGTTCGTTAATAAGTTTTTTTATTAATTTCATTATTTTTCTTAATAATAACGTAATTCCGTTTGATGGTTACGAAAATTGAATATCGGATTTCTGGTGAATCAGTGGGGAAGCGGCAGCATGTTTTTCCTGCAGCATTGCTTTTCCCTACTAAAATATAAAACTTGAGTAACAGGACGTCATGTATTTCAGGATCAAATGTTCACCTCGTAGCAGTGGTACTTTCGAGTATGATGTGTCAGGGCATGTATATACACATTGAAAGAGTTTACGTTTCTTTAACACAAACAACGACAATTACTACTTTTTTTGTTAGTAAATTCGAGTCTTCTAGAGACTCTTATCTTAAATTTCAGCCGTTATTTGCAGATAATAGTTACTAGCACTAACAGAATTAGTTATAGTCTTAGTCACATCACGAATTTCACACTGATTAGCTGACTAATTTGCACTAAAAGAAGCTCCAGTGTAGCACTCTTAGTTTGTAGAAGTTTCGTTGTCACCTTTAGAGAGTGTAGATCCATTTATATTTATCAAAACTACGCACTATAGAACAATTAAAACATGTAATGTAGCATTAAATAGCTACAAAGTTAGTCATTATTAGACCAAACTGTTACACGTTCCGAAAAGAAGACGTAATATAATTCAATTTTAGAGCAGAAAATAACCTTAAACAGAAAGAATCTGTTCAAATGTAACGGGTGAAATCGTTAATACAGATTTTTGTTACTTTATCGCCGCAGATATGGACAAAACTAGGCTAACAGAAATCAATCACTTCACATCTTTGTTTTGTAAGATGTAAACTCCATTACAGAACTCAGCTACACAATATTTTACAACAGGACTCAAGCTTTAAGAACGAATATTATTTTTGTATTTATAATTACATTCAGATAATGAATGTTTTGTTTAACTATGTAATTAATATATCCATGGGAAAACGTCTGATATTAATCTTGTTCTTGTTTCGCACAAAACAACGATACAATTTTTGTTATGGTTTTATGAATCAATGAGAAATGATTACATAGAAAATTATAGTAAAAATTACTTTAATTAAATAACATATCTCCGAAATAAGATAATAGTGATACCTTCACTGCCACTTACAATGTTTTCTGAAATAATTTTAGTTGTTAAGGAGTTCGTAATATTCATGACAATTTTTAATAAGAAATAAATCCATGAAAACAAAAAACATCCCTTTTTAATTGAATTGTATCTTTTAGGTTTACGCAATTATATCAGCCTTGTTAGAGAAAAAATGAACGTATTATATATATGAAGAATATTCATGCTTTTAAATTGGACAGATGTCAGGATTATTGTGGAGTTTTTGTAACGTTCTGCGCCGTTTTTGTGGCGGCAGTTCTGAGGGCTTTTTGTCCATATCTCGGCTGCTCCCCCTCCCCTGCCACGGAGCGACCCCGCCGGGCGACGGGCTAACTCCTGACGTATCGTCTGTTCTCGTGGCGCCGAGCAGAAATTAACTGTGGACACCCCGGTCCGCTGTACAATGGTTGGATTGAGAACATAGAGTCCGGCACCGGGTTGGGGGCCAGCATTATCTTCCGCTGTCATGACGGCATGAAGCTGGAAGGCAACACCTCGTCCGTGTGCCAGATCGATGGGCGCTGGCGGTACCCGCTGCCCAAGTGCCTAGGTAATGGACCATGCTGACTGGCGTCGCAGCGACAGCTTGCCATGATACTCGCCATGGAACATCCTGGCACCTAGAACCCCATGCTTTCCTCCGCCCCCTCCCTTCCAATCCGCCTCGATCGTCCCATGGCTCCCCCTCCCCGCCCCTCCCCGTCACGCCTCGCATCGCTTTCCCAATCTCGTTCCACTTGAACGCCATGTTCTTCGAGTGATCTCAGTACTTGTACAATGTTTCCCAAACTATAAACGACTGTCGTGCAAGTGAATAACGTGAAAATGTCATTCAGTTGTTCAAATTTGATTGAATATTGAATCGTTTTCATTTTCACTGTATGTTTTACAATTCGCGGTATACGTTTAACACAGAATACTATTTAGACAGTGTCAAATAGAACGTTTGGTTTGTTAAAGTAAAAACTTAACTTCCTTCTAAAGTTATTTATACTCGTCAAAGATGCAAACAAATTATACGACACTACCTTATTATAATTATTTTTATTATAACTATTATTGTTATTAATGATAATAACAATATTATTTTAAATATCATTCAGTCAGTAAATAGAACTTGTTTTGATATATTTGTAATTTATACATTTCACGCTTATGGTGAATATGTGTCTATAAATACTGAATTAGATTTCATTGGACTTTCGTGAGAAAAAGCTAATTGAATCCTGATTTCAAATAACCATGGTCAAATGTTTTCAGTTTATAATTATGATTCATATTAAGTAACTTTTGTCATTATTGATTTACACAGGATGAGTCATTTTTGGTGTGGAAAGCAACTCACCGGCACGTTCTTCACAGAGAAATGATCAAAGTAGTATTTCTTATGTAATTTTCGTGAGACACTATCCGAGAAGCTTCGTTACTGCAGCAGCAGTTTCTCAATTACTCTGTTGTTCCAAAACGTACAGAAAGTACGTCTTTACGGGGAGTCAAATCGGAATTGTTCACCGAAGAGGAAATCTACTTTGTGCGGCTACAAACAACTAAATACGCTTTGTGACTGGTTATATAGGGCGGGGGTGCGTTACATTTCTGGATGAACCTGAGCGCAACAAGAGTCTGTTAATGTCTCTTGCGATCTAAGTTCAGGAATTGCCGGACGAATTTTAAAGAACTCCGGAGTCTTATCTGCAGTGCTTTGTGTCTCGGAAAAGGGTTTTTTTCTTCTTTTGTACGCGATCTTCCTTTAAGATACATGCTGCAACAAAATTCGAAAATCACTCAAAACACTTTATATTCACAAGAACAAAATCATTAATATTGCATTAATGGAATAAAACGGAATTTAATTATCTTGATTTTTTACATCGGAAATGACTTGCCTGCAAAATTAATCATATCCGATCATGAGTTTTCAAAAAGACCAATTTTTACTTTATGTATTTGAAATATGGATACCACTTCAATATTGTCACTAATGTTAAAACATTTCTGTTTGTTTTCATCCTGAATACCTATTAGTTATTTTCTTATCTCTCGATACTGTAATTTGGGAAACATTTACTTTACACTGACTTCACATACTAAAGTTACCACAGACACTGTCTTGTCGTTTCTACGATTTACTTAATTTCATCTTGTTGGCTCAGAAGATTTGTTAAAATTAAATTAAATAGATGCCTAATTTTTAACCACAACACTGAGATTTTAAACAAATAGCAGTTTTCATTATATTCTTGAAAATTCTGAGCATACAAGATGAAAACTGCATGTATATTTTAGAAAATATAGAATACACAGGTAAAACACTTAATCTAATTATTTGCCCATCAATCTTTAATTAAAGATTTAATGTTTTAGAATATGAGTTGAAATCCTTGAAAATTATGTCATAGAATAGAGCAGATATGACGAATATATTTTTTATTGCCTCGAAACATAAAATTTACTCTTAACTCATTGAATCACTTCAGCTTCCATGAAGATCTATTCTTCTTCTTCTTCAAGAACAGCCACCCCAAAAGAAATTTCTTTTTTACGAGAAAATCTCTGTTTAAGACTATACAATTAACTTTCCTTTCGCTTCTTTGCTTTCCTAAAGTGTAAAGAATTTCTCATCTTATGCCCCGATGGGTCGCTACGACAACAAAAGACTTTTTTCTTTCAGACTTTCTTCGCAAAAGAATTATTGTGGGGTTAAGACTTCACGCTTCATAGTTCATTTACTTCTTCCTTTTTTTCTGAATGTATCTTCCTTAAAATATCATCTGTACTGGAATTGTGGTGTATTTTCTAGGTTCCCTTGTATTTTTCAATCACAAATGTTACTGCATATTAATACGACACACGTTAATACTTCGAAACAAATCGTAACATTAAACGAAGCGTTATCTTAAATTAAACACATTATTTTATTATCAGGTATAATTAAAAAGTCTTTCTTTAACTTTATCACGCATCATTCGAAAGAGAGATAAATTGTTGCGAAATTACATAAATAATATAAAATATTAAATTTTCTTCTTTGGGAAAAATATTTTAAGTAAAAACGCAATATCTATTTTATTTTATATAATCCTTATAAGCAGCACAACTCTTTCCTTCGATGACTCTGCCTTTGAAAGTAAAAAACCTAATTTCTATGTATTTTAAAACTTACGTTTAGACAAGAGTTTTCCTAAACAATGGTTTCCGTTTCTTAAAAGTGTATAAAAATCGTGGGTTTAGAACTTTTGTTATTATAAGTATTTTTATTTATATACGAATATATTGTCTGGAAGATAGAATCGGTATCACATCCAAGAGTAGCAAATCTCTCTTCAAAAGCAAGGAAATCTTTATTTGATGATTCTATCTCCAATCCCGTTTAAGAAATTTGTATTAAAATTACGCATTAAACGTAGTACGGTACATGGCCGGAGCAGATGCCTCCTCTGGGGCTTTTGAGGGACAAATTCCAACACGTGGCAGGTACTGAGCGGTTGGTGCGTGAATGTTTAATAACTTCGCGATGGATGACACAGAAGTTGTTATTTGGACGGCCATTTAAACTGTGCTCAGGGGTGGGCTAATGAGTTAAGTATGTACAGCAGAGTCGCTTTGAAAGGGTCCCTTTTTCGACCGCTTCGCACCCTCCCTAAAGCTGACATGGTCATTCAAAACGTACCGCCTTCCATTACGAAGATCGAGATCGTTTACTGTTAAATTACGCTAACAAAAAATCGAATAATTTGTGAACTACGCATGGCCGCACTATGTTCTACAACTATAAGTACCAATTTGACTTTTGTTTTCATATTTTTAGGCATTAACGTTCAAGCTAGATATATCTAACTAAAACACGTAACAAACGTGACGATGAGTGAATAAATCCTTGTTTTGGCAGTAAATTCTTGTTTTAGCATAAAATATATGTGTGCATTGATACGAGAGCAGGACAGTTTGTTTCAATGCATCCAAACTTTTAATTCTTCGATATCATTTTCGAATGAAAGAAACGTTAGTGAAACAAATTGAAAGTGACTCTGCTGTGTATTCAAACCTCAAATATTGGTCAGGCACATAAAGAATTTTATAAGTTAATTGGTGGACCCATTCGGTAATATTTAGTATGTAAGTATTAGTATGAAAGTTATAGGATCAACGATTATGCTCGGTTTGAACAAAATGACTATCATTAATACTCCACTTCCCTATACTTCAATGAGCATGTCAGCTATTTTCAAATTTTATCAAGTTTCTTAATTGTGTTTGTGCACGTCATCTACTTTATTATACGCTTACATCTATTACAGCTTCTTTACTCCATGCTAATATCGTACCATGCGTCGTAGTCTTCATAAATAATTTCTTTTCAAATATAAGTTGTGTTATCAATGGATTTGCTGCAGCCTGCTTCTAGTACTTCTTTGTTGAATATTCAAATGCTTCCGTATACTTGAATAACATAATACTGCAGTTTTCTGTTGGAAATATTTCAGTTGTTATGGCTTCTTCTTCTTCTCTTCTTTCTCCTTCATTTTTGAGTATTTTCGGAAGGACGTCATCTAGATAATTACATAATTCTGTGGTCCATTTTTCTCTACAAACTGTAGATATATGTATTATATACTAACGACCCCTCAAGTAAAAGTTGCGTACTTAGTGCACGAAATGTACTGACGTCCTTTCTTTTTAGGGGTGGTTGATTTTTATAACATATCCCTTTCACGTAAAATTCAAATTCCTTACAGCATGAACAAACATTGGTCTATTTTTGAACAAGAACGCATGCAATCAACAAGTTGTAACTTATTAATTTTGAAAACATTAGTTAAAATGTACATGTGTCACTATCGTCGAATTTTGCATTTTTTGCTAGTATATGTATTCCTTAAATACGTGATTGCTCATTTGTATACATATAATGAATTCATGAGCCTGCTTCTCGTTTTCCATCATCCGAAATGAAACAGGTTCATGAACACATCTCCTACAGCCAATGGGGTAAATATACGACAACACTTCAAAATTTACCCAAAATATTTTAATCTATCAGAGTACATAAAATCGGTTGTTGTTGTTTTGTTTTCATTATATCAATTAATGTTGCTTTTAAAATCTCACGCAAGAAAGTGCACTAGCTGACTCTAATCGAGAAAATGAGGTTCAAAACAACAAAATTGTGTTCCGGTCGTCATTTTACTCCATTACCCCGTGCTGTACGTCGCGTTTTCCCCTCGTGACGCACCGCCGCGCGAGCCGGCAGGACCCGCCGCCCAGCCGCGCGAGGCGGCCCGAGCTAACACGCGCGCGCGCGCGCTCCAGCCCCGTGCGTGGTGCCGGGAGTGAAGCAGGGCAGCGTGCACCTGCTGTCGGCGGCGGCCGGCGACAAGGAGGCGGCGCGCGAGCCCATCAAGGAACTGCCCATGGTGGTGCCGCACGGCGAGAAGCTGGCGGTGGAGTGCCAGCCGCACTACGAGTTCCCGGGCAACCACACGCCCGTCGTGTGCAACAACGGCACGTGGACGCACATCCCCCGCTGCGAGCCAGGTACGTCGCGCCGGGCGGGCGACCCCGCGCGCGCCGCAGCGCCCCCGCCGGGCGGACGCCGACTGCGTCCCGCGATCGACTTTCGAGGGCGTTCACACTGCCTCCATAATAAGGCATAGTCCGACTGCATCCCGTTCTGATTTCCGAAACGTTTCCGAAACCGTTTACCTTCCTCCCCTCAAAGGCATAGTCCGACTGCATCCCGTTCTGATTTCCGAAACGTTTCCGAAACCGTTTACCTTCCTGCCCAAAAAGGCATAATCCGACTGCATCCCGTTTTGTTTTCCGAAACGTTTTCGAAGCCGTTTTCCTTCCTTCCCAAAAGGTATAATACGACTGCATCCCGTTCTACTTTCCCAAGCTTTTCCGAAGCCGTTTACCTTCCTCCCCAAAAAGACATATTCCGCTTGCATTCCGTTGTTTTCCGAAGCTCTTCACCTTCCTCCCCAAAAAGGCATAGTCCGACTGCATCCCCTTCTGTTTTCCGAAGCGCTTCCGAAGCCGATTACCTACCTCCCCCAAAAGGCATAATCCGACTGCATCCCGTTCTGTTTTCTCAAGCAGTTCACCTATCTCCCCCAAAAGACATAGTCCCAATTCGTCTCGACTGGTGCGAGAACTTCTACAAGGGCTACTTATGACAGCAAACTTAATTAAAATGTTTACTCTTTCCGAAACACTGGATGAATGAAAACAAAAAATCTTTACTCTTTACTTTACTAAAATGTTTACTCTTTCCGAAACACTGGATGAACGAAGGGTATGGAGTCGGACTATGCCTTCTCAGGTAACGAAAAGTGAAAGGATTAGCTGAGGAGCGACGGTGAAGGAAAACTCACCGCGGGATGCAGTCGGGCGACCCCTCCCCACCCTATCGCGAATCTTGGAACTGATTGCAAACACTCGGAAAACTACTTCACATTAGATTACTTTGGAGCAGAAACTTGTATATCGGCCCCAAGTCGAATCAATTCACCACAAATCAAAGACCGTCCCCACGGTTTCCCGATTGTAAAGTAAAGTTTGTTCATCAATTCTTATTTTTTGTAATTTTTCTTTGATCAGTCGAAGTTTTCACGAAACCCTATTCCAACAAATGTTTTATTATTCTATTGCATAAATGATTCTACTGTCATCTTTATCATCTATCATGATCATAAATTATTCTAATATTCTATTGCCTGAAAGTCCTCCATAAAAAGTGAAGTATAAAAAATAGAGTACAATGCAGAGGCTAAAAAAATTGTTTGAAAACATCACAAGGGAAAGTAGTACCTGACTATCATGTCCCGATATATAACACTCCCGTGATGTACAACTATTTACACTCATTCCCTGCGACCTGCAGATGGAAGTAATATTGCTCCTCATTGCAAAATAACATGGAATAATGTCATCTGTTTTGTCATGTTGGAACATCATTTTTATGTAAATAATTTTTGTATGCGTCTTTTGCGGTTTTTAACGTCGATACGTACGTTTGTTCCAACTAAAACTTATTTAAGTTATGAACCTCTACTCTGTTTCATGCATTAAAAGAAGGTCTTAGGGAAAGTGCTTTTTTTTAAATTGTTGTTATTGTATTACTTACTTTTGATATTACAAATTCCCAATTCATAATTCATTGATGGAAGAAATTTAACATTTCTGTTAAAATGGATATATCACTGCGTTTTATCAAACGATTTGATGAAATACTGTTTATTTTTTGCCCAATTAACAGCATTTAAATTCTTCTAAATGGGAACACATTAATTATTGTGATGACCAGCTTGATTTTAAGTTAGCTTTTCATTAATTACATCGAAATTTGAGAAGTAATTAAAATAATATTTAGTTGAAACAATCGCTCCCTCCTTCAATCGCCTTAATCTGAACTCTCTAACCTTGCTGATTTCTCAGATTACTATCTATTTTGAATCTATGTTCGCTTTCTCTGATGCTCTGACATGAGGGAAGTCATGCAAAGAACTCAAATGTTAGGATAATTAACCCGATGTTTCGAAAAATTTCCCCCAAAACAATTCACATCACGAAGAAATAATATTCGTAAGGTATGTTTCTGCCTTCAATCGTAACCTCCAACTCCTGAAGAGATTTTTCTGGTCTGTTTATGAGCAGTTCCAAGACAAGTTGCGGGATTATAAAAGAGCATTTTACTGTGTCACCTGCGTTTAGCCAGATTGTTGTCTTAAAAAGATACAAATACAAAGATACAAAAAGATAATTTTCTTATCTGTTGACGTGATTTCTTCGTCGTTCGAGTTGATAGGTGACTCAATTACAAAAATGTCAATTTTTTATTATTGAATTCAATTTACAAATACATTAGATGACTTTTTCTGTAAAAGCTTTTCTTGTGCAGGAAAATATATTTTTCAAATTAAAAAATAAGACTTTTTTAAGACCCTGTCTAGTGTAGCTATATTGAAGGTTGCAATGGTCTAATGCAATATATAAACAAATTAAGTATTCTCTTCTTAAATATTTGTAACGTTAAACTACTTGTGACTAAAATTAATTGAAAATTATTTAATGAAAAAAGATTAGACTTCCTTTACATTCAAAAGCAACATATGTAGAAATATGTTTTAATTAAAATATTTCTTGAAATATTTTCCTTGTGTACCATGTTAATTGCTAGATGTATTGTTTTATAAATTATTATTTTCTGACTGTTTAACTAATTTAATGACTGATAATGATTGAATTAATATTGTTAGTGTGGACTGAATGAGTTGTATTCGCAGAGATTCCAATGTTCTGTGTTTATTTCCCCTACGATTAAAATCTTCTTGGAACTGTCTTAAACCTTACTTCACTTACTACTTTCCTTCACAGATGCTAACACTTGATTTTACTGTAAAAAAGTTGAGTTTGTGTCTTCCTTACGTTACTGTCTTCATGAATATAATTTACATCCACTTAACAAAATGTCATCTGTCGTGAAAACGATGAATGAAGAAGAATAAAAGGTTCTCGAAGTAGGAAACAAAATAATGAAGATTAAAACAAAAATGTTTTCTGTTAACGGTGATACGTCGATCGTTTTGTTTCGTGTATCCGCTCTTTTGAAGCTTTGTAGTTGGGTATTTTTGAGACAGTTCAGAGTTAATTTTACTTATTGAGCTTGTTTTCCAGAATTTCAAATTTACGTGAATTAATTTAGTTTATAACTATCTCAAACGAATTTTACTATTATTTTTTTTAATCACAAATACTTTGTAATACTTTCTGATTGTTTTATTTTGTAAACAAAAAGAAATGTGATCATAGTTTCACAAATATTAAACTATTCAAAAGAACACAAAATTGTTGAGAGAGTTTATTCTGTCAGATACAAGAAGATACATTACGAATTTCTTAGACACCACAATCGAGTTTTAACAAACTATTGGGACATGAACTTTCTACATGAGTATATAAGTGCTTCTCATATTTTAAAGGGATATAACTATCACCACAGTTAATGACAAATTTACATGCGACCATCAGTTACCGTATAGAAGATGTTCCCGGCAGAACCAAACAAGATGGATTGTAACTGAACGAACCTTTCCTTCGAAATACAGCAGTCTTTAACTGTGCAAATGACAAGTATTTAGAAAGAGCTGTATAAATTTTTAAGATGAAGATTAATAAAGTACTCTACATTATCAGGCTATTCAAAAAGGAAGATTGGAAGCAAAAGTAAGAAATGTTCATACTACAGAAAGTGCAGAAGAAAAGTGGCTCTATAAACTGCTTTTGAGGCAGCAGAGCTGGGCGCAGTTGTTCATCATGAAACTGTGTGAGTTGTGCTAAGAAGGATCGCCTACTACAATCCGACTAGCAAGGCGAAATCCGTTCAAAAGTCAGGCTAATCAAGGGAAGAGAACAGAATTCGAGAAGTAGCACACTCAGAAAGATCAGAAATAGTGTATCTACTTAATTTATGCGGAAAAAAGTTCAGCTTATTCAACTTGTTGGATTAAGATGGTAGAACTATAGTGTGGCGATGGCGTGGTATAATGTGATGGTGGGGGTGCATGGCATCGAACGAGTGGGTACAGGGGCACTCGGACAAACCAAGATGACAGTAGATCCACTTTATTTTATTACTTCAAGCAAAAATGTATACTTTTAACATATCTCGGCTTTCTCCAATACATAAACAGAATTAATTTCTCCATGCAATAGAAATAATTTGCATTTAATTTGAATGAGAACTAAATACATTTTTATGGCGGAAAATCATTTCATTTAAGAAGGGGCCTGCCACCCCCCTTCCTGACGCTCCAGAGTAGATGAACTTGTGTTATAAGAACTTACTATAGACAAACACATTGTGGCAATGCGATCTTGAAGAGGTTGATGTAAGAATGGACTGCCCTGCCCTGCCAGCTGCCAGACTGACTGAAGAAAGTGTGCGTGGCAAAAAGCAGGGCAATACGATTTTATGTTCTTGTTTTTTATTCATTAATTATATTTAGAATCCCAATAATTTTGTTGTAGATAAAACGGTGTGCTTTGTTTTCAGCTGACTCTGTAGTTTATTCTTTGTATTGGATTTGTCCAAATGAAATGGCCAATTTTATAATTTTTAATTTCTCGCCTCAAGAAATTACTTTTTCTTACTGCAGATATCTCTGCAAATATTCTGTGTGTAAATATACGTGTCCCACACAGTTCACAGTGTTCGCAACCACAGTTTTCTATTAACGTTTAATGTGAACACCGTGTTACAGAGCTAACGTTGTTACTGATGGGAAAAAACGTTCGTGTAATTTGATTACTTGCACGAGTTCAAACTCAATCGCACTGCATCCGAGGCATCACCTAACACTATTGTGGCGTTTTATGAAGATACAAAAAGTGGAAGAAAGACAAGAAAACGATTGGAAGAGATTCGTTCTTGGAACAATATTTAAACAATTTGCCTTGCAAGCATGAATGACTTTATTTTAAAAAATGTGGTAGAATAAAAATCCAAGATCTACAGTTCGAGAGATCGCTGAGAAAATTAGAGCAAGTTACTCAATTGTCGTTCGACATTTCAACCAATGAGGAAAAGTCAAAAAGATGGATAAATGTATTCCTCATTACCTCCCAGAAACAGGATGAGACAGTTGGATATCTACTATTCTCGACTTTTACGTCGGAAGAGACAAGTATTTTTACCCAGGATTGTCATATGTGATGAAAAGAATCCTTTATGACATCCCCCAACGTTTTACACTGTGACTGGTTGCAAATAGGCTCCAAACGTATGTCAAAGCCAAGTATTCATCTCGAAAAAGATTATGGTGTCCTTGTGGTAGTCTAGCAAAGGTAGTGTGCAGTATACCTATACTAAACAAGGAGAAGTCAATAATTCCGACAAATAATGCTGCGAAATCAAAAATAAACGCAGAAAACTGACCACTAAACAGCCACCAATAGTTAATAGGTATGGCGTTTTGCTCTTACATGACAGCGCCAGACCTCACGTGGAAAAAAAATTGAAAGGTTCATATTGAGAAATGAAATTCTTCCTCATCCTCTGTATTACCCAGAAATCTCTCCAACAGATTATCACCGCTTTCGACATTTGTGTGTATTTTTGGCGGAACTTCAAAGAGGCAACAATTAAAAACCAATTTATAAAATGTGTCGACTCACGATCCCCAGATTTTTTCAAAATGGAATTTCTGCACTTGCATCACTTTGGTAGTGTGTGAAAGTGAATGGAAATTATTTCAATTGAATGGGTAATTTTTAGTAAGATGTATTGCAATAGTTTATACAGAAATTAAGATATATATTTTGTTGTGCTGTGCGTTATGATTATTTTGAGAACATGCCTTTACGTTTCTTCTTTTCTGTATTTGTCGTATAGAGATAAACAAACCTTGTTTAGTATTTTGTCCAATTTTTTTTATTAGCCAAATAACGAATAGTGCTGTATTTGATTTAACTAATTCGTTTAATAATTACGTAGCTGTTGCTAACGTATAGAAATATTGATTCAGCGCGTGATCATAAATCTGAAATACGGATGTTATTGTGCTTCATGCTGTTAACCCCTCAAGCACACTGGCTAAGTGGTGAAGTCTGCAAGGAACTAAGAAAAACTGCACGCATGGGCTCAAGCCTACTTTACGCCTGCATTCAATTCTAAACATAGATGATTACAAATATTTTCTCGCAGATTGAAAACAAAAACCGTGAGCATATAGTAGAAATGCTGTATGACTATACTAAACAGCGTGCGAGAAAAAAAGAATCTCTAACTGGAATTTTCCAATATTAGATTGACGGTATTTTCCTCGGTAGAAAAAAATAACTCAAGTATATTTGTTTAAATAGTTTTATAGGTTGATCTTAAACAGTTCGTGCAGAGGATTTTGAGTTTGCGGGAAATAATATGTAGGTATGCGCTGTAGGAACAGTCATTCGAAAATGCTGATCAAGGTCAAGTTGCTACGCACAAAATTCCTCTTTTATTCCTGCGCCTTAGCTGACATTGGCGGTGTTATAGACTGATCCAGTTTCCGGCCACACCACCATTCAGATTGCTATACTTTCGGAAGAAACGCGATTACTGGGGGAGGCCAGCCAAACATAAAAGCCCGCGATAAGAATTTTGCAGCGCGGAAAATTTAAAATTGAGTAATTAATAATTCTACAATTCGGAAATTTTAAAATTGAATTTTTAAATAATTCTGCAATTCGAAAAATTTAAAATTGAATTTTTAAATAATTCTGCAATTCGGAAAATTTAAAATTGAGTTATTAATAATTCTGCAATTCGGAAAATCTAAAATTGAGTTATTAATGATTCTGCAATTCGGAAAATTTAAAGTTGAGTAATTAATAACTTTTAAATTCGTAAAATTTAAAATTGAGTTATTAATAATTCTGCAATTCGGAAAATTTAAAATTGAGGTATTAATAATTCTGCAATTCGAAAAATTTAAAATTGAGTTGTTAATAATTCTGCAATTCGTAAAATTTAAAGTTGAGTAATTAATACCTTTTAAATTCGTAAAATTTAAAGTTGAGTAATTAATAACTTTTAAATTTGTAAAATTTAAAATTGAGTTGTTAATTATTCTGCAATTCGGAAAATTTAAAATTGAGATATTAATAATTCTGCAATTCGTAAAATTTAAAGTTAAGGAATTAATAACTTTTAAATTCGTAAAATTTAAAGTTGAGCAATCAATTTAGAGTTGAGTAGTTGAGCGTGCCGCGTCCTGGCGTGAGGAGGTGCGGGTGGGTGCGGGAGGTGGGCTTGACCTTGCGCAGCATCGCATGAGCGCGCCCCGCCCCCCTTGCAGCGCGCTGCAAGCGCATGCCGCGGGCGCCGCGCAACGGCATGGTGATCGCGCCCAAGACGGAGCACGGCATGCGCGCGCGCTTCAAGTGCAAGGACGGCTACACGCTGCGCGGCCCCAACGTCACCGAGTGCAGCTACGGCAACTGGACCGCCGACATGCCCTACTGCCAAGAGGGTG
>BOPP01000044.1:8297252-8348708 GCA_017312745.1 Gryllus bimaculatus
GGCGCTGCTGCTGCTGCTGCTGCTGCTGCTGCTGCTGTTCGGTGCTATTTGTTGCGACCCTGTCGGGCTCCCTGATGCGTTCGAATCACCCGTGCTGGCCTGTCGTCAGTCCCGCCTTTCCTCCATCACTCTGATTCTTCCTTCGTTTATTTTTATTTTTTATTTTTTTTTTCTTTTCTCGTTTCGACCTCTACGCCTTTCAGTTCATGTTCTTTCGGACATGTGTTCATCCTTCGTTATGTTTCGACGCATTCTTTATCATTCTTTCTTCTTCGTTTCTTTTTTCAGTTCTGTATTCTGAAGCTTCCCTTTTGCTCTTTCAAATATTCTTTCTTTCCAATTTCTATTTTAATTATAACAAATTCCTATTAACTCCAAGCTTCTATGCTTCTACATTTTACTTATACTAACTGTTGTAGATGCTTATCTGTAGTATCTATTTATATACTTCGTATCTATCATTGTCTTATTACTAGACTTATTTTCACATTAAGGTGTGTTTCAGAAAAGTTAACATTTTTATGGAAAAAGCAATATTTGGATCAACACAAGGCAGCACATAGATTATCTTTAAGAAAATAACGAACAGTTTCTTAATAAACTGTACTAATTCCTATTTTTCCTCGATCGTACCCAGGATTATTTTCGTTTGTTTCAGATTTTATTCTTTCTTCTCCTTAGTCTGTAATTAACCGTACTTATAAGTGAGAAAATAGTGAAAATTTTATGTTTCATACATTAAAATAATCGTAGAAGGAATCAGTCTATTGTTTTTCTTTTTTATCTCAAGAAAGCTTTCTCGGATAAAAAGTAGAAAATAATGTTAAAATCAATAAAAAAGAAAGACTTGAGCAGTAATACTGAACGTTAAAAGTTACTTTAATCAGTATAAATTGAATATATTTCTATTTTCCATTCAAATGTTAATTTTTCCAAGACGCTCCCAGTTCTAGTTTATCTACTTTTCCAAGCTGTTACATCTTCTCTCCTACTTCCTTAATTTACTCTGTATCTTATTCTAATACACTTCCTTGTGCTTAATTTGAACCGATCTCTCAATATTCCATTCCTTAACTCACTCTCTGTCACATTCTTTCAGAATCCCTGGTACTCGTATCCTCTGATTCAAACTACACTCATCGTTATTCCAGGATTAACCCTGCTATCCTTCTCTTGATCAATGCAACTTGTTGATCAAGCCTCCGCACAGCATCCTCGTGTTCTGCCACGTGGACGTGTCCTCCTGCACAGGAGATGTGTACGTGTGTGTGCGTGCGCGCGACGGCTTCTGGACGTGGCTCTGAACGGGAGGGATGGCTGTTCCAGTGTACTGCCCGTTCCCCGGCTACATTGAGAATGGCCGCGTCATGCTGGTGGGCAACATGGGCGTGTACGACTACCGGCCGTACGTGCGCAAGGTGACCAACAACAAGCAGATCATGTACGAGTGCGAGCGCGGCTACGTGCTGGCGGACGGCCCGCCCGGCGCCACGTGTCTGGGCGGGCGCTGGAGCCCCAAACAGCTGCCCAGGTATGCTGGGGGACCGACTATAAGGAGGAACCGACTATAAGGAGGGACCGACTGTAAGGAGGGACCGACTATAAGGAGGGACCGACTATAAGGAGGGACCGACTGTAAGGAGGGACCGACTGTAAGGAGGGACCGACTGTAAGGAGGGACCGACTGTAAGGAGGGACCGACTATAAGGAAGGACCGCTTGACAGGTCCGTATTGCAAGGCGATGACATTGCAAGAGATAGTGATGAAGTCATTTATAAATGTGCCAACTGTTAACGAACGCACTGACAAAATGATTGTATGCACAAAACCTTCAGTTGTGTTGCCAGCAGTGGCAGTAGTTGTCAAAGCGGCCCCTTCTTACAGTAATCTCTTTTTACCAGCTCTTCCTTTCCATCCAACGCATGGGATAAAAAAGGTGAAAAACCAAACAAGTTACAGGAAATTACTTTGAGAAACGATTTATCATTTGCGTTCAGGTGTCTCAATAAAGCGGCTCCACATATTCGTTATTCGGCGAGTAGCAAGCAACCGCTCGCCGAATCCCAAAAAGTGAGTTGCTTTCTATTTGCCGGGTGACGAACATTCGGTGCTCGCCCACCGTGTGTAGGTCTTTTGGAACACATTAAAGGAAACTAACATTCGCGGAACACATCAACTGTTCGGGATTGGGCGAACAGTAGCCCGCTGCTCGGCGAATGCCGAATATCTGGAGCCGCCTTGAACGTTATAAATTTCTGGGGCGTATAGAGGGGTCAAAAATTCGCTTTTTTACCAATGAACATGTAATATGGATCATATATCAAGTTACTCAAGGTACCTCTGATTTTCAGACTACTCCTCGTCCGCTGTTGCTCGGCAGAACATTTTCTGGCGAAGCCAAACTGGTTTCATTTACCCGCCAAACTTTTGTGTATAACAAGTTGCCTAACAAGGAGGGGCAAATAAACTAGGCAAATGAACTAACTTTGATATGGGATTTTTTTTTCATCATATGTGTATTGGTAAATCTTGCTCGTCTTGGGCACGTCTCTACATGCCCCATATGATTGTAACTTTACATTAAAACATCGTAGTTTCAAACATTAAAAGTTTGTTGCCAATTAGCGCATTTATCCTGAGCTGAAACCCCATCTAGTAGGCAAGTGCGCGCAGAGACGTGTTTAGATATTCAGGCACCTATGTCAAACGTAGATTTTTGCCTCCTGTCAGGATACTTCAAATTAGGGTTGTTATTATTTGTTTCGGCGGGTATACTCTAAATATTAAGTGGCGTCCATGGTTCGTGCCATGTCTGCCATACTGTAAATACGCCTCTACGTGCACGTGCTTGGCGTGCTCACGCCTTCCTCCCCTTGCGCAGACAACTGATGTCACTGCAACTGTGCCCCTGGCCGGGAGGTCCTAAATTCGAGTCCCGACACTGGCAGGATTTCCGACACTAGCTCTTCACGTAGATCGAATTCAGTCGCTGTCTGGAGAAGAATTCTAGCGCCCGGCGCCTCTCTGATAGATAATTGTCCGTGGTTTCTTCGATCAAAACCAGGCGAAGGTCGGAGCAGCACCCTAACAAAAGGCCACGAACCGCGCGCGATCTTTCCTTCCTCTTCCTTGTCCTATTCTATCCCTTACTTACACACACTAACATGCAATACGCTATCTGACATGCCGGGAGACCGGTCGGGAGCTTAGCTGCCCTGACTGAGGCAGTGCCCCGCTGGTGGAAGATACCTGGTTGGGGAAAACCTACTAGGCGTCGGCTCCAGATCTCGCCATCCAGCAAGGAAAATCACCGCCATCACCACCCGACAAAAAGCATGCACTACACTTACAGGACTAATGATCTTAACCGTTGACGCGCCAGGAATCACTTACAATCTATCAATCAACCAATCAATCCCCGTGCGCAGGTGCGTGCCGGGCATGCACCCGCGGCTGCGCTGGAGCCGGTCGGTGCGAGCGGTGCGGGCGGCGCGGTCTCTGCGCGAGGCGCTCCTGGCGGCGGCGCGGCGCAGCTCGCTGGGCGTGGCGCTGGCGGCGGCGGAGCGGCGCGACATCGCAGGGGCGCCGGCCTTGTGTCATTCTCAAGGTGCTGTTTCAAAGGGTAGAAATACTTCTGCAGTCAGTGGCGGTCCCTAGGGTTTTCGTTTATTACCTTCCTTTATTTGGCGAAATTGATTTAAATATTTATTTCAATTATGTAATGATTTAAACAATAATATTGTATAGTATTATATATGCATTACAATATGCAATATAATTGCAATATTATTATTATTATTATTATTATTATTATTATTATTATTATTATTATTATTTCACAAAAATCTATGATGCTCCACCACCACCACGATTGGCTGCATCTGTCCCTGTCTCCAGTCGCAGTTCGATGAAAGGATTTCTCGCTTGTGTCGAACTGAAGCGGTCTTCAACAAATTGTGTTAGTAGGAAAGTAACATACTCAGTATAGTAATAAAGTGGGGATACAGTACATCGGAGCAGGTTTATCTTCAGAACTAATAAAGAAAAGTGTCAATAAAAAACAAAATTCTTGTAATGAGAGCAGAAGAACTCAATTTTTGGCGAATGGTCATGCCACTTTTTCAATGCTCACTCTTCATTTATACCTTTTGGGGGGGGGGGGTATCGGTGTCGGTTACATGTCGTTGAATTCACTAGTCTAGAGAGATTTGTTTTGCGTTTTGTGGCAATTGGCGCGGCTGGCTGTTCGCAGAGGCGTGCGCGGGGGCGGGGGCGGAGGCGGAGGCGGAGGCGGCGCTGGTGCGGCGCAAGCGCGGCGGCATGCGCGTGTCGTCGGGCGCGTCCACCTCGTCGCGCACACACATGATGCGCGGCAAGTCCAACAACAACAACGACGGCAGCCGCGGCAGCCGCGGCCGCAAGCCCAAGAGGCCCACGGACGAGCGCGTGCGCCCGGGCCACCGCCCGCGGCCCAAGACCGGCAAAGGTACGGACACACTGCGTACAGCGGTTTAGTTGCTTCGGGTCGGGCTTGCCTGAAATCGGGTGAGGTGGGAGGGTACAAGATGAACTGAAAGAGTTTACTCTAAAATAGTTCACCGACTTAGGTGGCTCAGGGCATCAATTGCAGTGCCTGTGACAGGGACGGGGGTTCCAGTCCCAACTGTGGCTGGATCTTGCTTCGTGTTGAGTTTACCTGACATTGGGAGAGGTGGGAGGATACAAGATGAACTGAAAGAGTTTACTCTAAAAGAGTTCACCGACTTAGGTGGCTCAGGGCATCAATTGCAGTGTCTGTGACCGGGACGAGGGTTCCAGTCCCGACTGTGGCAGGATTGTGCTTTGCGTTGGGTTTATCTCACATTGGGTAAGTGTGGAGGGAACAAGATGAGCTGAAACCAGGGTTTACTCTAAAAGGGTTCACCGACTTAGGTGGCTCAGGGCACCAATTGATGTCACTGCAGCGCCTGTGAGGGAGGGAGCTGCAGTGACTGCAGTGCAGTGCCGGGAGGAGGGTTCGAGTCCAGACTGTGGCAGGATTGTGCTTCGCGTTGGGCTTACCTGAAATTGGGTGAGGTGGGAGAGAACACGATGATCTGAAACCAGTGTTTACTCTAGAAGAGTTCACAGACTTACGTGGCTCAAGGCAACAATTGATGTCACTGCAGTGCCTGTGACCAGGAGGGGAGTTCGAGTCACGACTGTCGCAGGATTTTGCTGCGGCAGGTACATAGAACGCAATTGAAGTTGTATAAGTACAATGCTTACCAATACAGAGGAATATTTCGAAATAAATAAATACAGAAAGATAGAACTGAATTTCAAAAAAAGAACAGTCTATAAGTATATGGCTACATCAGATCTCCATTCAATCAGATCAGACCTCCATTTCAATCAATGCTTTGCCAGCAGACGTGCCACTCGGAATCGCTTCTGAGTGTGCCGATGTAAAGGGATCCTAATATCAATGGCACTTCCGAGTGGCCTAATTGAGATTGCCATTTAGATCGGTGTTCGGCTGGTGGTGGCGCGGAAGCGCTTCTGCGCTTCTGGAGAAGGGAGTGCTCCACTAACAGCCGCAGCAATTTTGCCTGTTCAGATACCTCCATTTCAATCAATGCTATTCCAGCAGACGAGCCTCTCGGTAGTGCTTCTGAGCGTGTGGATGTGAAGGGACCCTAAATTCAATGGCGCTTCCGAGTGGCCTAATTGAGATTGACATTAAGATCTGTGTTCTGCTGGCGTTGTCTTGGAAGCGCGTGTTGGCTGCTGGAGGCGGGAGTGCGCCACTAACCGCCACAGCAGCGCCACTCGCGCCATTTAAATCAATGTTCCGCCAGCGGACACGCCACTCGGAAACGCTTCTGAGTGTGTCAATGTGAAGGGACCCTAAACTCAATTGCGTTTCCGGGTGGCCAAATTGAGATTCCCATTAAGATCTGTGTTCTGCTGGCGGTGGCGCGGAAGTGCGTGTGCGCTGCTGGAGGCGGGAGTGCGCCACTAACCACCACAGCAGCGCCGCTTGTGCAAACACCTCCATTTAAACCAATGTTGCCAGCGGCCGCGCCCCTCGGAAGCGCTTCCGAGCGGCGGCGCGTGCGAGGGCCCTCACAGAGCGCGGCGAGCCGCGGGCTCGGCTGTTGCAGGGACGCCGTGCGAGCTGCTGGCGGACGAGCCCACGATGCGCGTGGAGGTGGTGAAGGCCGGCCGCGACCCCAACCAGACCTACTCGCCGGGCACCGTGGTGCGCGTCAGCTGCAGCAAGGGCTACTCGCTCAGCCTGGGCCGCCACAGCAACAACACGGCCAAGTGCGCGCGCGGCCAGTGGAAGCCCGCCAAGCCAGAGTGCCTCATCCGTAAGTGGCGCCGGGGGGGCCCTCTCGCCGCCCCCGCGCCGCCCCGCCACGCCCACAAAGCCAACTGTTACGATTTCAATACCACTTCCGGTTTTAAAGTACATACTGTTTGCGACGTGAAGGCTGCAGCGTGTCTGACCGGGAGGTCCTAAGGTTCCTGTCCGTTCAAATTGTTCTGACTACACTACAATGCCTCTGACTGGGAACTTCTAGTGTTCGAGTCCTGAAAGTGGCAGAATTTTCGACCCTGGCTCTTCAGCTAGGTCGAATTCAGACGCCGACTGGACGAGAATTCTAGCGAGAGAGAATTCTGGAGAGAATTCATTTAATAAGCTCTAACTTGTGTCACGAAAATAAACTTCTTGCAAGTGCACGATGCTTTGATCAAAAATATGGGATTTAGGCCAAACTAATTAGAGTTTTATTCTCAAACGCATGTAGTTTCGGAAACTGATTTAATCTCTCAAGTAGGCTTGTGATATAAGTAACCTGAATTTGACCGGTTTTCGAATGGAGCTTTAGCAGTTATATCAGCAAAACTCGGTTTTCATCCCCCCCCCCTCCCCGCCATGTGTAACATCTGTTCAGAATTCCCTTCGGTGCTGCTTCTACGGAATACTTCAATTTTGTTTAAAGTAGCCGATGACATTAGGTCATTGTTATAGCTCCTGCCTTTTAAAATTAATATTTTTAACTAAATCGGGGACCCCCCTTCTCAATGTGGCCCGTGGCCTCAGAAATGGGCTTACCACTGTTAAAACGATTAATTTTATAAGGTAGGAGGTGTAACAATGACCTAATGACATCGGCCACTTATAAACATCGAAGTATAGTAGAACGACGTCAGGAGGCAAGGTTTTGAAGTCTTCCAGCTCCGTTTCATTAGGTGGAGAGGTTTTCCCACGCTTGCACGTGGAAATGTGGCCTTATGTAATGGTGTGGAACAGATACTTCATTAGAAAGGAAAGAGGCGAGGTTACATGATCCCTTTCGTAGTTTCCAAAGTTTTAATAACGAATCGCATTTAATGACTTCTCAGAATAGAGTATTTCTGTGTACTTCTGTTCCGCCTCATCAACATCATAATCAGTAGCAATGGATTTGCTGAATACCTCTGTTGCTTTCTGCGTGTTGTGTTTGTAATAAAATAAATAAATGTCTTTATTCGTAGTTAGGCTCACGCCATTAGGTCTTGTCTGGTCCTTCACCTGACTACTTTCAGAAATTTAAAACACTACACAATAAATATCATGTTATTCAGAAAACACATACTACGCATTTAGAGAAAAGAGTGACATGAGTGAAAACGAGGAATGGGAGTGGATGGAAAAGGAACACTCTCACTGCATTTGTGTTTTTTTATTAACTTCAATATTAGAAATAAACTATTTTTTTCAATTTTAATGTAATTCAACTCTTCTCAAATGTTTCGCACCGGCTGTGTATCGGAGAGCTGTTGTGGAAAAAAACACCCGTGCCCCCTACCCCCATATACACACATGCACACACATACACACAGTTCCTTGTATACAGAGGGGTAAATCGTCAGCCTAGAATGAAAATGTCAGATAACACGTATTTTACAGGAAGTGAAAAAACTGATTTTGTAACATTAGAATATTTACATTTCCTTTTTACTCTCTAGAGCGCTGCACAATGTTGTTATTATCCTTCTCAGTTCAGATACAAATATTATCGATATAGTAATTAATGTGTTTTCACTCTAGGCTGACAATAGGCACGTGTCCCTGAATAAATGTAACAAACTTCCAGAGCATGTTTGGGGGTTGAAGATAATAAACTTGTGGTGTAAAATTTCATATAAAAAGTAGCACATGTGACATTTATCCCAGATTCGGAGGCAACTCATTGAGCACTCTTGTTAGGGGTACATGTTCTGGTGCAGTCAGAGATGTTGGGTGCCTGTCAATCATCAGTTCAAGAGGTGCTGGGACAAATGCTCTATGTGCAACTTTGTTACTTAGGATTCCCTACAACATGTTCATTGGCAAAAAGTGATCATCTTTAACTTCCTTGCATGCTCTGGAAGTTTGTAACATTTGTTCTGAGCCATCCTGTTCTTTTGTATATTTATTCAAGATACAAATAATTTTCACCATCTAAGTTAACTCTATCATTTCAATGAATCAATAATATTAATTAGGGTAGTTGAAATCGTAATAGCTTGCTTTTTGGGAAGAATAATTCATTCCTAGATATTTCATCTTGTTTGATTTTATATTATAAAGCAAATTTATTACCTAGTTGAATCAAGCTTCAATATTGTTGTATTATTTAATTTAGTGATAATTTAATTATCTAGACTATTTTGAAATTACATTCAAAATAATAAGTGTACTAAGGAAAGGGTGTGGTGTGATGTTTATGTCACAGCTTCTACCTGCACCAGTGACTCTGTTGTGTGTATTTTGTTTGTGTATTAAGTGTTTGGTCCTTGCTCTGTGCCTCAATTCTGCACTGCCTTGCCACTTCCTTAGCATGGTCTGGACAGCTGATTCTCATTTGCACTAATATTTCAAATAGCACTTTCTGGTTGACAGTGGTCCAGTTTGCTGTGTCTGTCTTTTTTTTCTAAATCTTTTTGATATATATTTTTTTCTATGTTGAAACCTAAAATCCAAACTAAAGTGACATTTTTCATGTTTGTGGCTCTTTGGCTCATGAAAAGGAGGCTAAACTACTAGAAAATACAATGGTACAAGATAATTTTTGATATTTTCCAAATTTTGTAGAATTCTGTAGTGGGCAGTTGGCAAATTATTGTCAAAAATGTTTTAAAATTTTTTTCTAGTATTGATGGTCAGACAAGAGGCATGTCTAATTATTTCATTGTCCTCAATATCCACCTAAGATTCCTGAATAAGAATTTTTCCATTGCTGCCTACATATTCCCTTGAGTATTATTAATAAGATATCCATTTAACCATTAAATCATCCCTTTTATATCATTATTTTTGTCATTGAAATTATCATCTCCTATATATGGGGTAAGTCAACAACAATCAGTAGCGTATTGTGCAGTGGCAAATGCCTTTAGTTCTATCTGAGAAGTGGGCAAAGTTAAAAACACTTTGTTCACTTTTCATCTGTAGAAGTCCACAAGATTCAAGTCAAGCCTTCTTTCAGTGTGCCTTTCAGTTTCACACCACCTTTGTGTGTTCATTGTCAAACGCAAAGGACCGTGTTGCCTGTTTCAGTGCCTTGTCATGTCCCACCCCTGAAACATGGAACATTCAAGTTGCTGACAACAGAAGGGCCTAGCAAACCACTCAATGCGACAGTAGAAATACTGAATGGTGATATAGTAGAGTTTTCTTGCCATCATGGGTACAATGTGAAGGGACCCACCAACATGCATTGCTGGCATGGGGAATGGGGAGTAACAACCCTTCCTGAATGTACTCCAGGTAACTGATGTTCGGGAAAGTAGTTATAACCAGAAACTTAGAATTCAACAATTAGAGTTTCTATACTCTATTTTTTTAAATATTTTACTCAAACTCAAAGTTTGGGAGAAGATCTCAAATTTATGTTTCAGATTTGATTAATATTGATATATATCTTTGGGGTTACCAGTATATTGAATGGAGATGAACACACAAAGCTTGCATTTCTTGGCAGCAAATATTGTCCTGTCCTTCCAGTACCCTGTGTCTTGCCCAATATAACATACGGCACATACCTTTTGGGCTATCGCCCTGGGCTCACCATCGCCCATGGAGCATCTGTGACCTTCCAGTGTGATAAGAACTACAGCAAGTCCACCCTGCATCCTATTCATTGTCATTTGGGAGAGCTGCAGCCACGAGTTCCAGCTTGTATACATCACAGTGTTAAAAGCAGTGAGTAAGAAAGATGTTAAAAAATGATGTTGTGAGTACGCATTGTGCTGTTTACCAATTCAAATTATGTGACTATCTCTTGATCACAGAAATTTCTGTCAATGCACTAGATGCCAGCAGCAAATCGCATGATGCAGATTTGGATTTTAAGGGTGGAAGTGATATCACCAAAGGAGGGGATATCAGTGACCTTAATTACCCCATGGGCTTTAGAAGGGCATGTGGACCTCCTGCCAGGGTGCATGGCTCATTAGTTTATCGAGATGGGGAACCCATAGGTGATAGTGAGAGAAGGTAATGGTTGTACTGCATCTGTACATAACTATAAAAGTATATATTCTTGGTGTGTAGTGAAATTGTACATTTCAAAGAAAGGTCTGAATGCAAATGGACAAATAGATATATTTTTACACACAGTTTACATTTTCAGTTCCTTTGCATATAAAATTTAGGAATATTTGACAAATTTTTGTCACATTGTTTGCTTTACTACTGTATTAAAATGATCAAATTTAATAGTTGGAAAATGGTAATTATGAAAAACTATTCTATCTTGATTTAACAAATGTTCATGAAAAAATAATTTTATAAATTCTTTCATCTGATTCTTCTCTGATTTTAGAGAAGCAGTAATAAAAATTATTATAACCAATGATGGAAACATTTACATCATTGAGAAACCTTTTACCTTATCTTATTAACATTCTGTACATTAAAAAAGTTGCATTTAAGCATGGGCATAGTCACGATTGAGGAGAAATGGGCACTTGCCCTACCCTTAAAATTGGGTAAGAAGTTCAGAAAATAAAATAAATATTCAGAATATATTTTTGTTTAAATAAAATACACTTGCTCTTGGATAATTCAAAATTTTACATAAATCTAATTTTTTAGGTCAAGTTCCTTTAAATGAATGCTAAAACATCATGGCTAATACAAATTATATTTTGGATAATTAAATTTTGTTGTTCAAATGCACTTGTAACATTACATTGCATATAGTTTTTTTAACTTTTAAAATGCAAGGCATTAAACTCTTTTTTTTTTTTTTTTTCCCTATCTCATCTGAATCATAAAATAAAGTTTGTTTGCAATTTTATGTATATATGTGTAATTCGAAATTTTGTATATTGTAAATTTTTTCTTCAATCTCTTCAACTTTGAATTATCCAAGCTTGACTGTATTGACAAAAATATACAACTTTTATTGAAACCATTACCACTGAATAAAGTAAATACTTATCTAATATCAATATTTTCAGAACTTCTTTCTCCCCGCCCCCACTAGCAAATCTTACCTCCCTTTAAATCTTATTCTGGTTAAGTATATTCATTTATGTATTTAAGTAAAAAATCATTAAAAACCTATTAGTGGTGATACAAGGATTGAAAAAACAAAATTGATTTGATTACAAGAAAATTTTTGAATTTTTTTTTCCCAATGTCAGGAAACATATTCTTAAATTAATGATATATGTTACCATTTAAATTATACGTATAAATGTAGGGTTAATTAAGATTACGATTTATGTTACTAATAATGTCTCAATATGTACACATATTACACATATTATATACTCATACTAAACATTACAAAATTTTGAAAAAAATTTTAACCTTTTTTTTTTATAAACAGTGCAAAATAATGCATGGCTTTTCTAGTTTTTCAAACATTTGTTTATATAAATAATGGATTTTTGAAATTTAAAATAGAATCCACAGAATCATTTAAATTTCTTTAATTTTGAAATTAAAAAAATCAGAACATTGTCATATTGATCCATCTTAATCTTTAGGTACCGAAATATCTATTTTCATAGTTGCTACAAAACATTGTTTTATATTATCATGAAATATAGATTTAATCTCGACAATTTTCAATTAGATTCCATTCATTTTATCCAGATACTGAATTTACTCATATTCAAGGGTTTTAAGCTGATGCTAGTAAAATAAATTTTAAATTACTATGTAAGCCAATATTAATTTAACTGGTGGAGCTATAGCAGCACAAAATGGAATCATTATAAACATACTTTGTACTATTCAAGAAAAACTTTAAAGCCAAAGTTTGGAGAAAATAGTTTCAGTTCAAGAAAAAACTACACAAAAACAACTAATATTTTCAAGAAAACTGTACATAACTTTATTTAAAGACTTATTTAAGTAGGACAGATTTTACAAAGTAAAAGATCTGTCATCAATATTGTCATTTTCTGATGGTTATTTTTTTGCAATTTTCCAAAATACATAAGAGTTCATGGAAAATGAAAGCTACACCTTTTTTGTAAGCATAATTTGCTCTACTAAAGGAAAAAAATTAGAGTAAAACTTTGAAGACATTTCTGAGAATTAAATTTAATTAAATTGCCTGTATACCTTGCAAAAGTATGTGAAAACTACTCATATATTCGAAAAAATGCACAAGCTCTTCTTTAAAGATAGACGAACAAATTTCTTTAAGGAAAAAAATACATTATTATGGTTGTAGGAAATGCCGAAAAAAATTGAACTCTAAATTTTCGAAAATACAGAGAGTTCAATGAAAACGAGACTTGCACAATTTTTTAAACATCCATTGTCTTGATTGAGAAAAAATTTAATCCAAAAAATTGGGGCCAGTTTTACCTTTGAAAATGTTGTTGATGCTTCATGTAAAATATTCTCAAAAATCTAAATATCCATTTCAGTTCCTCATGTTCAACCAGATCAACCAGAGACTTATAAAGTGTCTGAATGGTTTAGGTGCTAGTATTGACCAATGACAGACACTAGCACATGGCACATTTGTAAATTTTTCAGAATCACAACTTCTTATTTTGTATTGTAACATACTGCAAAATTGCATACCTGCAAGCCAATTCCTCAAAACAGTGTAGTAATGACATTTCAGCATCAGTGTACTTATGATTACTAGATATATTAAAAGAAATATGAACATAATACCCTCAAATGAGTGATAAGTGGGAATGGTGATGAATTTACACAGAACAGCACTCCAACAAAATGTTACTTAGAAGAATATTATGTAGAAATTCAATGCAAGCATTGTGTTACAAAGTATTCTAGCAGTTTGCAATCATATGCAAGCATTTGGAAAATAAAGATTTTGGAAGAATAATGAAAATATATTGGAAGAGGAAAAAGTTTGTTTTAGGAAAGGGAGAACAATTGAGAAACGAACACCAGATAATTAAAAGATGATGTGAACAAATCTTGCTCATAAATATGTTTGTGAGTTATGAGAAAGCTTGCAGCAGAAGGATCAGCAAAATATTGTCAATTTCTTCAATACTTAAAGATGGAGGATCACTTAGATAAAAACATATGAAGAAGTTTCAAATTAAAATTAAAATCAGCCATGAAGCCAACACACACTCTCAGTGAACTGAGGAATTTGATGGGGCTGCATATTCCCACTTATAGTGTAAGGATTCTGATAGGGCTCCTCCTTTATAGTTTAATATTTATATGAACCATATGACAAGATGAAAGGAAGCTTAAAAAAATGAAGAAAATATTTGTAATTAAGAAATAACTAGTGTAAAGAATATATATTTTGAACAAACAAAACTGATTAGATTTTACAAAAGTATTGGCAGTTTTACAAAAGTGGCAGAAAGATATTAAGAATAATTATAATTAAATTCAACAGAACTATAAATCAGGACATTTTGAAAATACTATAGTCTAATAATATGGGACCATTCCAAAATTACGTTCACTTGGAGTTGGAGAGGGGATTCTTATCACTGACATGAACAAACGTGCAGTGGGGGAGGGGATTTGAGAAATGAATGTTTTTGCAACATTTTTGTGATTATTAACTTCAAACTAGACGTGAATGTTAGAATGAACCAAAGAAGTATCTTGTGATTAAATTAGAAAATTTATTTTAAAATCTTATGAAATTTTACTGAATTTCTAATGAAGTCTCTTTTATTTAACTCACAAAGTGTATGAAGGGGGAAAGGTTTCTCAAAGACACATTCGCTTCAGGGAGTGTTAGTAAATGTTACAATTTATTAAAGGGAGTTAAGAAATTTAAAAAAAGATTAATTTTGTGGACATGCATTTGAATAGCCCCAACTGTAAAATGTTAAAGATTTTCAAAAAAAATGGTGAAATCGTATTAACAGAATGAAGTCAGATACATAAGTGAAACAGATATGAATGTATAGGCATTAAAAATGAAGAGAGCATGAAATACTAAAACTGGAATGGCAAGATCAAGTACACCTTAATGACTAAGGAGAGATTGGAATGAGGAGAAAGAGTTGTTGTAGTTGATAGCTGTATTGAAGATATTGTTTGTTGTAGTTGATATTGATGTTATTTTTATAGCTCCATTTGAGAATGAGTTCCATAATGCAAAATGTGTATCTGATACTCATGAAAGCTCCAAAAATAAAATTTAATTTTTATTTTTGTGTTGCATCTTAAAAAAATTTTCACAAAAATACTTTCGAGTAAGTATGTAGGCTACTATATTTCAAAGCAAAATTCATTCAATTCAATTTTAACAATGCCATGAGTGATTTTTTAAAATATTTTCATCTACCCATTACCATGATTGTTTAAGAATTAGCATATAGGTATACATGTGTGTCCCTAACATCAAGACCCATTGACAAAAGAACATATTTTCAAGAAAAGAAATATATCCAATATGCACACCAACATAATAATGAAAATAAAAAAAAATAAAATAAAAAAATGAAAATGGATATAGTACCACAAGAAGCTACAGTATCAACTAGGAAGAAGAAGAGTTCTAAAACTGCCCAAAATGCGATCATATTGCATGTGAACATGCTATTAATTATTTTGCAAAGCACATCTATCTTGCCTAAGCAAGTAATGGAAATCATATTGAAGATATTATTTAGTGTTATTTTATTTAATATTCCAATTAATAAAGTGTTGAAAAAATGTCCCTTCACTGAGAAGAAATGTAGATTTTCATGACAAATTGCATTGATATTGACTCCAAGCACCAGCAAAGTTAACTGCTTGGGATGTCCAACCAAATTTAATATTTTGAACTTTCATACATTTATGTGAAGGCTTTTATAGTAGAAAATATTTGGGATTCGTTTATGGAGAAATAAAAATCAGTTCTGGGTGTCCCAGCATGATACATAGATATTCAGTGAGTGTTTTCCTTAAGAATTGTAGTTGAATGCAGACTAAGTAGATCATCAATTGTTCCCTGTTAGCTGTTACTATTTGCATGTGAATGCTTTCTGTGTGCACACATACACATATGGACTCATTGTGAATTATTAATATGTTGTAAACTTGTATTGTAGGAACAAATTTTTAGATAATTTAAAACCAAATAAAATATATTAATTCTTCCTTCTGTAATTATGCACAGCTCTAAAGAACTGCTTTTTTAGAATATTTTCAATGCTTATAATAAAAATACATCTAGAAAATATTACAAAAATAACTCGCAAACATATTTAGAACATTTCTGTTTAGTTTATGCTTTTGCTTTTTGGCAGATATTACATAGATTTAAAATATACATTATTTAGATTAGAACCTTGGAATAAACAAGATAAGGTATGCATGAGCAGTTATGCACTCATAAATTACTCTTTGAAAATTTGTTGGGATATGCTAGATTTAAGTAAACATTTATCACCAACGTAGAACTTAATCACAAACTCAGTAAAATTTAGTGTGAAATCAACAGGAATACTAAATAATCTTAGAGGTTGATTTTCACTACACACTTCAAATTTCATCTTCTGCAAATTGTATTTTGTCCTGTGAAGTTGACATATGGTATCTTTTCAGCTTTCCTGATGGCACAGAGGTGACATTCAATTGCATTCTCAGCATTATGGGAGTGAAGGCCACCTGGAGGATCATATGTGAAGATGGCAGCTGGGTGGGCCGCTCCCTCCACTGTGGTATGGCACCCTATGGATAGCAGTGTTACTAACCAAGGTGTCACTAAAACTTGTGGATGTTGCAGCACCATCTAAAGGATTTGTAATAACATATATGTAATCACAAAATGCAAGATGTTATTGTAATTGAAAATCTAATGTATGTTTTAATTCATCCTATAACAAATTAATTGTATGATCAAGTTGACAATTGCCATGGTTTGATGTATATTTCACAATACTTTTCCTCTACGAAAATTTGTATTAAATTGTTTTAGTGTTCAACGATCCTTTCCATTCCTCACTACCCTTGCCAAAATGTGAAAATATCATTATTTTTGTACTAATACAAATCAATCAAAACTGGTTTTAACAAATCTGTTTCTTCGACGAACCAGAATTCTTAAAAATCTATCATTATAATTGAATTTTAGTATTATTTTTTTGCAAGTTTTCACTTGTTTTGTAAGTGTTATTATGTGATGTTCTAGATTTGTTTAAACCAGTATGTTTGCTGATGTATAATAAATTTTTAATGTTTTTTATTGTTGCTGTGTGGAATGTAAGGTAAACTTATGAAGGCTTGACTTGAATAATTTGGACTTCTATAATTTTGTGCCAATTCTTCTAAGTTATTTTATGAACATAATACTACTTAACCTCTGTTTTCAGAAAATGATGACTACCCAGAGGGAATGGTTCGCACCAACGGCACATGTTTGTATCGCAACTCTGAACCTAATTTAGTATCTTTCTACAATGACCAGCAGATCACCGAAGAAGTTGTGGAATTCCCTCCAGGATCATTGGTGGTACATTTATTTTATACATACATTTAGTTTGTAACTTTTTAAAATTTATTTATTTAAAGTCGCTTTTCAACAATTGGGTCATAAGCGAACATGAGAATCAATTTATAATTTACACAAGAATATTCATTCTTTACAGTTATGCCATTATACAAGTACATACAATTCATACAAGCATATAAATAGTCAAAATGTATTAATATTGTGGGTACTTACATAAATGAGATGGATACACACATTTATTTATTTATTTATTTACATTACACAAGTTTTTGATATTAACAACATGTTTGAAGGATTATTGTATATGAGATATAGGAAAAGGAGGGTCTGTTTATTAAGGTATCAAGTTTGGATGTTTTTAAAAGTTGTAAAACTTTTATGCATTCTTCTGGGGAGGAGAAGGAATTATATAGAGAGTCTTTTAAATTTAAGGACTGTCTTATATGGGCTAGTTCAGGGCACTCCAGAATAATATGGGATACTAGGGATCCACATTTAGGTCAGGGTAATGGGTCAGCTTTTGTTATTAGGTGAATGTGTGAGAGATTAAAGTGGCCAATACATAGTCTGGTAATTTTGACTTTGTAACATGTTTGTTCATTGGAAAAATGCTTTTAATTTCTGTATGTATTGATTATAAATGATGTTTTCACTGATCCAAGAAGTGACTGCAGGCAGTCAAGACTTTAAACAGTATAAACATCATAACAATGTCATGATAAGTAGCTATGGGGTCACAGCAGAGATTGACTATTGCAAATCAGGAAACATATTCCCATGCAAGTTACAACTGTGACAGAATGAAAAAACTTTTTTTTTTTCTGCGCGGATTGGTCAACTTTAGAACTATTCAAACATGCAACTGAACTCACTTAGGCCCAATCATAAGTTCCTAGGAGTAAATACTCTTAAAGTTTTGGGGGGATCAACATTTCTAGGCTGAATCTATATTTACACCCCAAGATTGTTAGTCCCTGGGGGATAAGGTACCAAATGATGATGATGAAGGATTAATGGACACTTACAAACATACAGACACACAAACATCCATGCCCCAGGTGGGATTCGAACCCACGACCCTTCAGACACAAGACAGCCACAGTTCTTCAGCCTCTGCAACCTCAGCTATCCGAGCCGGTGACAAAACTTATAGTATATTTTATATCAGATAGTAACTTCAATAACCTTAGTGCTGAGAAATATTTGTTAAAAATTTCATTTGTAAATGGATAATTGCAGTGTAGAAGCAATTTTTTCCACATTTCAGGTTTCAAGATGTGTTGATATTGGTAAATATGCTATGATTGGCTCCAACAGACGACGATGTGTAGCTGGTGAATGGGATGGTCAGAAACCTGTGTGTTTTGGTCTCAACCAGGAAAACGATTATGCTTGTAAGCAAAATGATTCATTATATTTACTGAACTACAAAATTGTCATGTAGTTTAATAAAAATATATCTTTTACAGTGGAAAAGCCACCAACAATTTTATTTAGACATCAGCTGGGGCCTATTGCTCAGAGCAATGATGGTCGTTTGGTAGTGTACCCTGGAACAATTTTGCATATGGAATGCCTTTGGATTCGCAGATTTGGAACCCCGAAGTGGGTAGTGAGTCATAACTATAGGTAATCAGCTTTGAATTCTTTGTTTCTTTTTGTCTTAAGAAACCACACACTACAAAATCTCATACATTTATAATTTCATACTTGTATAATTTGGTTTCTTTAGGTAGGTACTACTAAATTTTCTATGCAAATACAAAATACTGTAAATGAAAATTATATTTGTAACACAAATTTCTGTAGGTAATGACAGAGATTACCACATAACTTTTTAATTAATATTATCTACACTAATTATACTATTACTTTTGTTTCAATTGCTTGTGCAAATCTGAATTATTTTTCCGTAGGAAATATCCAGAAGGATGGACAACTGACCCTGGTCGTGATTCTCAGTTAGAATATAGACTTAGCATTTACCATGCAGGTCGTGATGATTCAGGCACATTTACATGTGTTACCCCCACAAGACATACTCATGCAGTGGAAATCATAGTGAAAGGTTTAGAAAAAATAACACCCCTTTTTGTTCCATCTTGATACTTACTTACACATTATTCTCTAGATATTTAATTTTTAATTTTTTGCAGCTGTTCATTGCCCTAACATCCCTCCTAGGCGTGGATTGAACTTAAGTACAATGAATACAAAGATGAATACCAAAGTTACATTGTCGTGCGCAAATGGAAATTCGTTAATTGGCGCATCAGAAATTACCTGCTTACCATCAGGGAACTGGAGTGCTCCGATTCCAATATGTGAAAGTAACAAAGCATTTATAAATCATGTTAATCTTATTCTTATTAGATATTTATTTTAATATTGTTTTGATAAAGTTGTTAAATAACTTTCATGGCAGACTTTAAGGAGAAACAGTAGTAAGTCTGTATTCTTATCAGCATTAGAGTAGATTAATTAAAGGCAAATCAAAGTGTCTTTTAAAATAATTTTCAGATTTCATACAATAATCTTCATTTCCATTTCATGCAATGATTAAAAGAATTTCTTTTGAGAATACAGGTAGGGATATTTTTTGTTCTTGATTATTGAATAGATTTCTGTATTAATTTACAAATTTAATTCAGGTATAGAATGTGCAGACCTCATGAACTTGACGGATCCTCATCTTCGAGTTTCGATACTCAGTCGAGAAGTAGGAGGAAGAGCTGTGTTCAGTTGTGCCCAAGGTTATGGTCTTCGAGGCCCCCATGAGGCCATTTGCCTTCATACTGGTGACTGGGCAAGTCCCCTGCCTACTTGTGAAGGTATATTGAAATTTCATTCTTGCTTACACATGAGAGACTTTACAATTTAAAAGTTATAAAAGTTATTTATGGATTATTTTTTTAACATCCATACAAATGAATTATAGATTAAATTTTTTGAACATCACCTAAAATGCATTATTACTCAGTAACATGGTCACAATGTGGATTTCCTTACAACTGCGGAATATATTCTCCGAGACTAATTGCATCCAACAAGGTGGCGGAGGTGACAATTATATATGTGGTTACTTTTGTTAAAAATTATTATGTATGGAATATGTAATCCTTTATATTTACTAATACACTTCCATTAAATCTTATCAGTCACTGATTTGAATTGATTTTAAGTGAAGCTGATGGTGGCTTAAAGTGACAATAAGCTAATCAGTGACAAATGCACATTGCAAGGTGGTTCCAATCATTCATTTCTAATTAAACTCATTTTAAGACATCAATGTTAGTGAATCCAATAACAATTTTGACTTTTTTAAAATATTTATTATAGTGATACAAAGTACAAAAGAATTTATTTTGAGAAAATATTTCAAACTAAGTTAGATTTACATTTATTTAGAGTATTTAGTCAAAAAACAGTAAAAGTTGTACCTGAAAAATGGGGGAGAAGATGAACTGTACATGTTTTCTTGAGTTTCAGAATTCCTTCCCATCATTTTAACTACAAATAGTTGATAAATGAATAAAAATTAAAAATAAATAAAAATAAAATTTTCAAAAGCATGAGATTAGTAACACTTGAAAATCTAGACATTTTCATTCCCAAGTTTTAGAAAACTTATTTGTAATGGTAAATGAACTGCAGATTTGATTTTTCTGCATTGCTAACTCGCCCTTTCCTCTCCTCTTCACAAGCAAAAGGAGAGTTCAACAAAAAGTGCTCATAGTGAAGTAACATTATGTCCAGAAGCAAAAAAGGGCTCAGCATTTGCTTCAGGAAACATAACTGATTGCGATGGAGGTTATTGACCCGGAAGTTAAAATACATTACTTGTTACAAGCATATTAAGTCTTTTTGAAAAAAATTTAGAATAAAAATGTAAAGTGTAAAATGTAAATTACATATCATTGTTTTGCTAAAATAAATATTATTTTTCTTTTTGATGATCAGTATAGTCTCTAATAGTATAGAAACCGTTGTGCAGGAGGAAATATTTTACTTTTAAATTAAAAATACCAGAAAATATAATATATGCTAACAATGCAATTTTTTACAGAGAACTAAAATATCCATTACTGGAACAAATTTGCAGAACTTCTATCATTTGATATCAGAATACATTTTTTTATATTGTACAGTCCATTACTATACTTTAAAATCATCCTTTCATCGAATTTGTTTATTAGATGCTTCCAAGAATTGGTGCCTCTGCCATTGATTGTTTTTTCAAAAGAAAAGAATAAATAATAAAATCACCTACCTATTTCGATGTCTCGCGCTTTTACGGCAGAGTAGTTTAACAACCTTTGAATAAAAGTGGACAGGATATTATTCTGACTGCTTCTAACTTCATTATTAATGTGTTTTCAGCAGTACAATACTTTCAAGGGGAGCCATAAAATAGGAATAAATGGTTTAAAATATCTTCTTTTGGCAAAAAATTACATAGTGCCCTACACATCCAAAGCACATATATATTTTTCTGATAAATTCCAATTACATTGTTACTAAAACTAGTGATAAAATAAGAATTTTCAAAGAAAAGGAAAGTGGATACCTCCATCTTAGATAGGGCACGTCTGTCTTTAAAAAAATAATAAATATTGTCTTCTTTGTTCCACAATAATGAGAAATCAAAACAAATTTAGAAGTGAAAGTGTGTATATTATAATTAAAGAGTAAGTAAAAATATAGAATTATTTGCATTTCTGAATTTTGTGTTTTCAGAGGTTCAATGTAATTCACCTGGTGTGCCTGAAAATGGTTACATTCAAGGAAATGGGCCTTACAAAGCAGGTGATGTGATCCAGTTCAACTGCAATCCAGATTACATGATGGAAGGACAACCAATTATTGCTTGTCAAGAGAATGGTCGCTGGTCAGGCACTATCCCAAAATGTAAGTAACACAACAATGGACAGAGTTGGGCAAAATACTTGAAAAACATATTTCAGGTACTAAATACAAAATATTTCGTCAAAAGTATTTTAGATACCATATACAAAAAACTTCCGTAAATGCATTTTATACAACATACAAGGATATCATAGTATTTTAAAATACATTGTGAAAATAAAATAAACAACCAGTAGTGATCAATTTTTACAATTTTTTTGTCAAAACTTGGTCGTGGTTTACAATTGTTTACAGTCGTTCATGTTTCCCTTCATCATCACTAGTGATTCAAACATTGTATCACTAATTTTCCTTCTTGTAATTGTAATTGATAAGGCTCTCATTCCATTAAAATCGAATTTAGTAACAAGATTATCAAGGGGTATAGTCAAATAAGGAGGTAAAAAGTGCCCCCAAACCAAATTGATAATCCAAATACTCATATGAAAGAGAATAAAAAATACCTTAGAAGAAAAAATCATCAATTTGTTGCAGAGATACAACAAGATTTGTGCTTTTCATGTTTTATTCTTCCTTAGCTTCTATTGCACATATCAGGCTGAAAAATATTGCATAGACAGAGGAAAATAGTTGAATTTGAAGATTTTTTGTCATCAAATTTTGGAGAATTCAAGTAGGGAAAAAAAACAACCAAATTTTAAAATTTATTTTCCACGTGATAACATTGGAGTACTGCCTCAGTTTTTCCTCCCTAGAATGTGTATCATTTTATTGAATAACATATACTTTTTTTCTGACTTTTAAACAAAATGTATGATAGTGAAAAAAAGTTAAAACCAATTATATCAGTTTAAAAGTTTGAAATTCATGCCAAAATATGATTGGAAAAATTTGACATGAAAATTGGTTCACAAAAACACCTTCAAATTCAACTATTTTTCCCTGTCTCTGCAGTTGTTGTTGTTGTTTTGTTTTTTGTTTTTTTTTTTTAGCCTAATACATGCAATAGAAACTGAGAAGAATAAAAAATTTGAAAAACACATTTCTCATTATATCTCTGCAACAGATTGCTCTAGGAGGCTGATTTTTTGGGGGAAGCTATGGCATTTTTTCATAGCACTTTCATATAAGTTTTGTAATCATCGATTTCGTTTGGTGGCACCTTTTTTTACCTTTCTTGGCTATATCCTTTTGTTTGTTTGTTTCCTTTTACCTGAATATTGAAGAAACCAGATGTGTGAGCTTGTTTGTTTAACGTCTGGGCATTAGTATCACTATTCTCAGTATTATTCATTTTCTTTCTATATGAATTTGATCTTCTAAAGCACTCATTTTTATATTTCTCAAATTCACTCATCACGCCAAGATGAATTCTCTGAAATGTATAAAGAAATTATCAGTTCCCTAATAAGAAGAATGACCAGTGAATTTCACAATCTATTATACACTATGTGTGCATTTTAAAATTTGTAATTTTACTGCTTATTATTTTTAGCTTTAAGTGTGTCTTAAAATTTGTGGTCATGTTGTAGGAACCACTTATTATTGCCTATTTGGTAGGCTTACAAATTCCATCCAGAATAGCACATTTTGATGATTTATGAATTTACACACATATCATAAGATTAGCTCTTTACAAGGGACCAGCACAAGCTTTCAACCAGTGCATACAACCACATTCCTGACAGGTGTGGATGCAAAATGTGACATTATAATATAACATCTGTAAATAATTTAATATAAAATCCATTAATCGCTATCTTGAAGTGTCTTTGGAAATAAATTTTCTTCGTTTAACCAAAATTTTGAGTTATCAAGAACATTTTTTTAAATGCTGCTGCAAGGAATGAAAAATTGCTTCACAAAATCAAAAATTCATAATGCAGACATTTGTGTTTTCCAGGTGTGAATGTACATTTAAATTCAAATTTTCAACAGTAGATCAATAAAAAGTATTTTTGTATTTTGAAAATACAAAATACTATCAGAAGGTATTTTTGAAATAAATACAAAACACATGTTCAAATATGTATATTTGATACAAAATAAAATTACAAAAGTAGGAAAATACGTATTTTAAATACAAGTATTTTTGATATTGCCCAACTCTGAGAATGGAGTACTTAGAATCCATCTCTCACAGCACTCATAGGAAGCAGAAGCCATTACATAGAAGCGTCTTTTACTTTCTTTAAACCGATTACATTAAAAGGATTTGTAGAAAAACACAGGTATTTGAAATGCAAATAATTTGAATTTCAAATGAAATACAAATATTGTAAAGTTGTGACTTTTAAATACTACTTGGTTAAGGTGAATGGAAGAGACAATTTGGGTGTCACTTTTTACTGGGATTGAGATCAGGTTCTTTTGCATCCCAATCTCTAACAAATTTGAAGAATCTTTTGAATTTATAAGATTTATTTAATAAAAAATCTGGTTCTTGTGGTTTTTAAGGTTAATTTACTTATGACATCATATAATCCATTGCAGGAAAAGAAAGTACAAAATTTAAATATGTAAGTCACGAGAGGAAACCTTAAATTTTGCTGTCTCTTCATAAGGTCATAGGATCTGTTTTATATTGACCTGCTTTCCTTATTTTTCCTCAATCTAATATTATTTCAGGTGTCCAGGCTTGCTCGTATCCAGGAACAACTATTAGTGGAAGAATGTCTGCAGTAAAGTTTTATTACAAGATCGGAGAAACTATCACTTTTACTTGTGATGAAGGACTTGATCTTCGGGGAGCACCAATGCTTCGATGCCTAAGAAATGGCAAATGGTCTAATGCCATTCCTACATGTGTTTCCTCAAACAGATAATGGCATTTAATTCAATTGTCAATTGTGAAAGAGGGAAGCTCAACTGCAAGTATCAGCAGCACGTTCATGGTAGATACATTTCAATTCCTTTTATTGTTACAAAAATTAAAGAAGGCTTCCAAAGTGAAGAAAGAAACATCTATTGCTTTTCTTTCAATAAGATATGCCTTCAACTGCATTTAGTAGCAATATATGACACGAAATGTTACAATTATTGTGGTGAAGTGGACAATGCAATATTGAAATATTCTTCCTTACATTGTTTTATGATAATTTGTACAGAGGACTTTAATTTATGTAAAAGTGCTAGACTTGTTATCTTCGATTACACATCTAAGCTAGAATTCATCATTCGGTACTGAGAGCCTTTAAACACAAAGCAGATGTCTTAGTGACTAAATAACAAAGACAAATAATTCTTATGGTTTACTATATATTATCTTATAGTACTAATTACTTTATAATATAAGATAACAAGCCTTGAACTTCTGTCATGAAGTCTTCTCCTTATCAGCTGCAAAGAGCAGTTTATGATGAAATACTTTATCTGCTCTGAGAAACTGGACATGAAAGGTAGCAACATTCAACATCACCTGCTACATCAGTTGAAGCATGTCTCACCAGCATTGTTTAAACAAAATGCCTTGGAAGAAGTTCTTTTATATTTACTGTTGGAGTAAAATAACTGTTTGTGTACCAGGATTTAGAGAAAGATTAACTGCTATAATAAGTATGAAAATAGGCAAATTGTTCTAGTTGATGCATAGACTATGTTGAGTTGGATATCTTGTCATCTGTGCTAGATTGACAAGATATTTCTTTTGCAATGCACATTTGTGATATATGCTAATTACATAACTATCAGAAGTAATTTTGTGGCTTCATATATAAAGACAATATTTCTTTGAAACATGTGTGATCGATGAGTAATGTTAGAAATGAAGTAATATTTTATCATGTCTATGTTTCACAAATACCATCTACAGTTTTTTGCAATATACCATATAAAATTTCATGTCATTTTCTCAGTTAATTGACACATAGTAGTAACTTTGAAACATATTTTTAATAAATATTCATTTTATCATAGAATGTAAAAAGATTATGTAAAATAAGTCATTGTGAAAAGCTTTGTTGACAAAAATAAAATTAATGTGAGGATTCATCGACCCATTTAAAAACTGATTTTATTCATAAAATTTTGACCTCTATAAACCTCCAATAACTGGAATATTGCATGTCAGTATCAAAAGTGTAACAAGGCATAATTCACATGTAAAACTGAAATGAAAGAATACATACATATTTTGTGACATACTTGTGCTGTGTAGGTAGTTTGTTGTACAATTCCCAAATCATGTTATTTATATTTTTATGAAAATATTATATATTTTTAGCATTTTATTTTAAATACAAGATTACAGTTGGCTCTCTTTATGTATTTCACAATATTGCTTACTACTTAAGTAAAATTGAGCTGTTATATCATCCTTCTTCACTGTTTGATATTCTTCAGCTCATCTGATCTATGTTTCAAATAATTGTCTTCCATAGTCATCAGTGTTATCATTTTATCATTTTAAGTTAACTTTTGAAGATACAACATAATTTTAAAATATTGGATAATTCTATTTTACCCCATAATAAGAGACAAAACGCACAAAACATTATCAACGAAAAATGTTAATTTATTACATATTGTTGTAAGTAGGAAATACTATAAGCACATTACAAACAGTTATGTGACATATATCTTTGAAAGTGTGTCTAGTTGTAGTTCCTGAGTGAATACGTGTCAACTAAATCCTTACATTAAAAACAGCATTAAACAGAATATACAGTGTAAAATATAGTAATTACCTATAAAATAACCATGTTAACATTAAAAATAACTTCAAAATAAATAACCTCATATTTATCACTTAATAATATGATGCATGCAGATACAACAATGTAAATGCATAACTAGGCATGCTCAGGTATGTAAGTCACATCGCTGATTGGTCAGATATGAGTGTGTATACAATGAAATGAAATTAATGGGAGCCTGTTGCTCTGGCTGCTTTCATATAACAGTACTTATGGCTAATAAGCCTTTCCACAACATAATACTGACATCTCAATTAATCTATAAACATATCTTTAGTAAAAGAAACAAGCAGCCCTCAATGTACTTCAAAAGAACCTTTTAAATATATACACTGTGAAATAACTAAAGTAACTTGTAGTGCAGTAATGTTATGTGTAGTGTTCTGCATTGTTATAAAAAACTATAAATATAATTTGATGTATTTGTAATTCCCATATGCAGGTTCCATCCTCCTCACCTATAATCCAAAAAGAAGAGTCTCAAACTAGATTTATTGACATTGCCAAATTTATGATTAGGTAAGCCTATGTCATAAGTAATGTAATTTTAGTTTATTTTCAGCATTGATTCTTCGTAGTATAAGAAAGTTACAAATGATAAAATAAATGGAATTGAAGAGTTAGGGAGGGGGGTAATTTGTGTAGATTAAAATGGTTTTATGGTTGCCATCTTCACTTCACCCTTTTAGGAAATAAAACACTGTGAAAACTATTGGAGATTTGAAATAAATTTAGAAAAACTTCACAAGCACAAAATTAACTTTATTGAGTACAAATAAAAAAGTAAAAAAGAAGTTAAAAATTGCTTTTTATTGAATTAAAATAAAATAAATACAAAACTGAAGAGGTATTCCAAAAAAAAAGTATTAAAAAGACAAAAATAAAATTTCAAGTGCCCTGGTAAACACATGTTCACAAATTTCATTAATAAAGTACTAGAAACTGTTAAAAACTTTGCCACATAATTCAGTAAAATAGATTTATGCTCTTGATAGAGCAATTATAATGTATTGCTATTTTGTGCTATTGCATATTGCAAATTCTAAGGAAAAGCATTAGGGGCCATTGAAAGCAAAATGTAATTTATAGTAATTAATGATAATTCTTAAATGAAAATTTTCAAAGAGTTCACTTTAGTGCAGAAATTTTTTGCGATTATTAAAAAGCTCCCCATGCTTCAAAATTTGTGATGAATACAGTAATTGATACTTAAAGGAAGTAAAACAATTTTAGTGAATTTTGTGGACAATTTTGTAACAGTTTCTAAAACTACATTAATGAATTTCCTGGGCAGATATTTACCTCTATTGTGCACCCTTTATTTTTAAATTTTAATATATCTTTTCGCTACATTTTGTAATTTCTCTTCAATTTTTTATTTGTTTAATTTTAATTTGAAGAGAATAATTTTTTAAACTTCTTTTTATTACTTTTTACTGTTTGTTTGCACAGACATAATATTACAAGAATGAGTATCACTTTGGATATGATTTACAATAAATAAAGTTGGACATCACTTGAGAGCGTACGCTTCCGCGGCCGGAGTCAGTATTTACTAGGCCGTCCGAGTGACGCCGCATAGCCTAGTAAATATTGGACATCACTTGCAATTGTAAATTTTGCAATCTTGCTCCAGTTGCTCTATCGTGATGATATGTTTGCAAGGATGGAGAACTTCATTAGAGAAGATCATTATTAAGAGAAATTTGATCATTGCGTTTGAAGCAGTTTATAGCAACTTGAGAAAATAATCCTTGTTTCAAGAGCAATCCCATCCCAGTGATCAGTCAGTGACCAGTGCTATGATTAGCTGGCAAATGGTCTGATTGTAATTAATTTATTTATAGGAAATGAGATAGAACACATTTGATTATTTCAATTGTTATGAAATTATTAATCAGCTATTTTGCATCCAAATTTCATGATGATATTTAAATTAGAACCCTGAGAATTTCGGGCCTGATCGTAAAACCTGTGGTGGCTCAGAATGCCACAGACTTTCTCATTCTAGTTAGTTTTTTTATCTCTTCAGTCTGGGGTATCTATTCCCCACCCTCTTCTGATATGTATTGGTGCCTAAAACACATTTTTTCACGTTCTTCAAATTTGCCGATACCTAATTGAAGAAATGGAATATGATGTGTATAATAGAAAAAAAATTATAGAAGGTAAAATCTGGACCTCTATGCACATTTTCATTGAAAACTTTTGAGCTTTTTTAAGGAAATGTTGTTGAAGTGTTTCTGAAAACTCACTGTTTACCTCATTTTCATCCAAAACTTTCCAGTCATCAAGAAACTTCATAAGAAATAATTTCAAGCACTTGTACTCACAAATACAATAATGTATAAGAAATGCCTGTAATGTAGGATGCATGTTAACAACATGAGATAATTTTTTTTTTAAGTTCATTTGTGTAATTTTTGAAAAAACAAAAGAATAAATCAAAGTAGTATTGATGTGTTATTCAGGCCATTTAGCACTATCTGCATGCAAAAAAAATTGAAAGAAAATATTTTTAAAGAATTTTAATATTGAATTTTTCTTCTCATGCTTGAAATATCCACCTAGTATTTAAAATCCAATGAATCATTTGGAGATATTATTGTGGCAACCTTAATCACTCATTCCCATTCCATGAATTTGAAATGTTTTAAAATGCTGTATTATTGTTGCCATTAGACACCGAGCTCGATTCTTGGTTAATTTGAAATTGACCTTAGTAAGCATCTTCCGTATACTACCAATTCCTTTATATCGTTCATTTCAATGATCCACTTTGAAATTTCATTCAGTGGAAGGAAAATTCAATTCTGACGAATTAATGGAAAAAAATATTTCGTTCTAATCGTTAATATTGACGTTTGTTCCTGTGTCCTAGACAAGTCCACGGTTTACTGTAATTGTGTCTCTATTGTGACGTCATGGATACTCACAGCGACCACAGACACAGACCTTTCGTATAACAAATATATTTATTAACAAGAAAACAAAACAAATATATACACTTAATAATCTACTTACACCCTAGCTCTGATAGACCTACTATCCCCTGATCGCGGGAGCGATCCAAAACCCGATTGAAGATTGTTTTGATTGTGGCATTCGCCACTCCTACTTTTGAAGCGCGCACAAAGCCTAGCTTCCGTGACCGGATGTCACGCTGGGACACAAAGTCCGTTCTGGCGCACCAACGGCTGGTTTGCCTCGATCGCAGGAGCGATCTTATCCGATTGAGAATCGGCGTGAATCGTGGCACTCAACCACTCTTCACCTCGGAGCACGCACACAGCATCGCTCCCCCGTGACCGCAGTCACCCAAGGACATAAAGTCCGCAGGCTTCGTCAACTAATGACTCCAGCCTCGCGAGCCTGGCTCGCATATGCACCGTCTTGGCGCCAAGTTTTGTGCACACGCACGAGGTTCTCCCACCGTCTCCAGAACCTGCCTACTGGCACCGTACACTCTGTTATATAGGCGAGGCCCACGTGACCTCCTACGTCACGCCACCCCCTCGCTTGTTATAACAGTGAAAAGCTTCTATAAGCCGGAAGACACCCAAAGCCTTGTGTCTCCCGTCTCCGCGTTCTTCCCTTTACGGAAAAACCCTTCTTCCTGTGGCAAGGCTAATCCTGCCAAGCGTCCCCAAATAGATGCCACGAGGCACGCTGGTTAATACGTTACACTATACTTCATTGCCTCCCCCTTACAAGGGAATGCGGCGGTGTGGCATGGCGAAACATGCCCTCATATTTTTTTCATTGAATTTACGTGTACTTGTGATACCAGGATGCCGATTTTCGATGCCGATACATACTGCCAATTACTTTTCAAATTTACAAATTTGCCAACATTTTCGTACTACAGAGAACTTGGACCCTCACAAGCCGAGCGGCAAGCGCGCGGGCGCCGAAGTTGGGGTTGTAGAGGGTTGTTTTCTCAAGGTCAAATGACATTGGGAGCAGGCCAATCCCAGTATACTCAATGCTTTTCTTATTGTAAAAGTCCCTTTTATTTGAGATATTTTATTTCCTAACCAATGAAAGTTTGTTACTTTTGTTTATCAGATAACTACTGTATCACTTTATATTTAAATTGTGATATAAGAGAGGTTTTGTGAATCAAATTCACATGGCATGACCTCATTTCGATTTTTTGTTCGCGAAAATTACCGTTTGTGACTATTTGTGTCGATCAATCAATTTTATCATCCGATAATTCCGAAAGACTTACAACTTTACAGCACTTTTTCTGTTTGCACCCACCTTTCGCGTGTGATTACACAACTGACCTGTCTTGCAGTAGAAGCAGACACGAAATCTGAAATTCGCGAGGAAAGAGCTCCAGGGGATGTATCTCATGATGGATGGAAGATGAGCGGTTGCGGCATGTTTTATCACGACGAAATGTATTTCTTACAAAAATGAACAACACATAAAACTAAAATTTGAAGAAAAAAACTTGTATTAGTAGTTTAGACTATGAATAGTTAATATTAGTGTTATTAGCTATCTTATTTTAGCTGCTAGGAGGGACAGCTACCTCCCCGCCTTCCATCGCAGGAAACGACCTTTGAAACAGATTCTGCCGTTTGCGACGAGCAGTGGTGTTGAATCACAAGCGAGCGCGCTGGGTATCACCTGCTTTTCAGGGATGGCCAATTTGGAAATTCAGGATGATTTTTTAATTGACTTTCAGTCAGTATCGACACTCTAAAGTTTGATCGTGAGATTAATACGGCATGTGCTTCCGATGAAAAGAGGATTAGGACAAGTTTCGACATGTCACATTGCGGCATTCCCTGGTTAGTCTCCCCTAATCTCGGCACCGCGAAGGCCACATTTCCCACAGACGACAGTTGTGAGTTGTTGAGAGAGAGTTGACAGACAGATAATAGTGAGTTGTGAGAGCTACTGGAAATTTTGTCGGTTTAATATAAAGTAACGCGTCAGAAAGTATAATTTTATACGTCAAACTACTATCAAAATATCAACAAACGATACACCATTAAGTTAATCTTTTTACGATATATTCGTTGTTAGTGAGAAAATATATAGTTCCGTTTAAAAATTCAAAGATTAATAAACTTTTCAAAAACTAAAAAGATTCCGAACAATCTCTCTACAGCCTATAACTTGTCTCATGAATCTGCATTGTTGAGCGAAATCTGCATTTCGATATCGTAAACCGTTTAGAAGTTATGGGGGTGGCCCGTAGGTAGGAGGACACATGGTATACCAGCCACCAGCGAATTACAGCTAAAGGATTAAGGCTCGTTTAATTCCAAATGACAGAAATTCCTTCAAAACATCATATTTTTATGAAAACAAAATTTGACTGATAGTGGTTGAAGTTGAATTATAATACAGGTAGGATGGAGCGTTTTTGGCAAAATTGATAGGAAAACATTCACTCCTATATATATGCATAGACAAATGAGCTACAGAATGTGGCTATTATCCCTTATCGTATCCTTCGTGAAGGAATCGACTTACTGCACTGAAAACATGGAGAAGAATTATTTGAATAACTACACTCGTCATTGAGCTCAAGAAAACATGCACGCGTAGCGAAACTATATATATATCCAGAAGCAAGTCAGGGTTCATTTCAGCATTTTGCTCAATGGTACAGGAAAATCGAACAGAAAACCTTATAGTAATGGGGGTTATTGACCCAGATGCTGAGGAACAACACTAGTTACAGGAATATTTAGTTTTTACAATATTATTCAGTACAAATAGCGGTGAGGTTAATGGTAAGCGGTATAAACGGCCACCTAGCTTTATGACTTTTAACGTACAATTAAATTTATCTAAAAATAGTTTTAAATACAATTTAAATACATTCATATTAAACATTATGAAATATTTCCTTTCTTTTCTGTTAATACGTTTTTGATAGGTTTCTTGACACTTCTATTTCTAACTTGAGTTTAATGGTCCTACATTTTTATCACACGGAGCCTCCACTTAACTTGAGCTGACACTGAAAACAAATGGTAACTAATGCATTAAGTATCATTGTTAAAACTAAAATAATTTTCCCTTTTGATGCTCAGTGTAATCTTATTGCAAAGAGACGGTTATACATCAGAAAAGATTTTTGGCACATAAACATGTGTATCGATTTTAATCATTTAACGTTATATTTAGATGTAGATTTTAGCAATTAAATGCGAAATGTTACCAAACGCCGAAAAATTTGTAATTGACGGTCGGTGCAGTATATTTATGAGGGTTTTCAGTCTGCGATAAAATACGAAACCGCAAAATGGGAAATCACGTTCAAAGTGCGAATAATTGCTAAATTGCATTTTTTGTCTTTTTTTCGTGATCGCTCTCTAGCTAGGAATATGATTTCGACAACAACACATGGATATGTGGAAACATTTCCTTTGAGAGTGGCCCTATTTATTAATTTATAATTAAGATTTAACTGACAAAACAAAGTAAAAAATAATAAGAACAATTAAAAAACGTATTCTGAAAGCCTGAGTGCTCAGGGACATGTCATGGGGTTTCAGCTTCTTCAGTTCAGGTACAGAGAAAGTTATGGTAAGAAGAGGAAGGTCCTACGCCTACGGCACACGTTACTTCTTACGTTTTTGTATTTGTTGAAGTTCACAAGTGGCGAAATACCAATCATATTTCTTGGGAAATGGATAATGGGAAAATCTAAAAAGCATCAAAATGTTTTTTTCTCTCTCGAAGAACTCCCCTTAATGATAATTTTCTCAATAAATGCAACAAAAAGCGAAATCTCAATTTTTATGATGCTATAAAATGCTTAAGGCTTGTTTTGAAAATGCGAGTTTTCAACACTTAAAGTGCTAAATTCTACCATCACTAGTTATGCGTCTGTGCCTAGACGTCAGTCGGTGCCTGGTCGTCGTAGCCAGCGGACGTGTCTTGGGGATCGCTCTCGCCCGGGAAAAGGGATAATGGGTTGCGACCTCGAGGTGCACCGGACCCGCATCGGCTGCTGGGTCGCCCGCGTGGTGTGCGTGTTACGGAATCAAATCGTCCTTGCTCCTTCTCTGGACGTCTTTGTTACTTTTGAAATAGCAACGCTTTTAGTCATTGGTGGTGTCGAGATCAGTCCTGGTCCCGAGTCCGCGCGGCGTGGCGCACCTCGTAGACGTGCGTCGACTGTCGTGACGGTGTAGCGGCCTGCGAGGTGAATTGTGTTTTCGACAGGAGTTTCGATTCATCAGCTGCTGCAAGATCTAAAGGTAACATGACGGGCTGGGGGGGGGGGGGGAGTGACGGGCTGCGGCTGTAAGACTTCATTCACAATACAAACTTCAACGTAAACATAACGTAACCGCAAAACCCAGAAATGAGTACTTAAGCCAAACCATTCACAATGCCTTGACATAACCGTAGCCGAAAACGTAAGGAGTTCGCAAGCACCAAGCTTTTACCTTAAGTTTACGTCGAAATTCTTCCGAAGACCAATCACAGAGCAGCATGAAAGAAACAAACATGGATTGTGTTCAGGTAGTTTGTGGTTATGTCATTTCATTATTGTTATGTACTGAACTAGTTTGCGAACGGTTTTGACGCTAGTAGTGAATTCAAAGTAGGAATTTGGGTCATTTTTAATGTAACTTTAACTTGACGTGGCGAATAAAATAACTATGTTCGACGAATCACTCGTGAAGTTGGTACAAGAGAATCCTTGTTTATACAGTAAAGGAAATGCAAATACTAATAAAACAGCTACTTGCATTTATATACAAGGACAAATCGATAGGAAAATCAAAGAAACAACTAGAAACTATGGCGGAAAGATCTTTCTACCATGCTAGAAACAAATCGGCAATCAATCAAGCTTCAATTCCTTGATATCTGATTGGCTCAGGCGAAACTTACGTTCCAGCTTACGTTCGTCATTAAGAATGCTCGTTTTTACTTAGCAGTGAAATGTACAAGTTAACAGAATTACGTTACGTGTAAGTTTGCAATGTGAATGACGCCTAACGGAGGAGGCAGCGACGTTGGTGGCTCAGCCGGCCCCAGCGACCCTGTCAGCCGAGGTGACCTCGCCAGCCCCGGCGGTTACGAGTTCCACGAAAGCAGTGTAAACGGCGGCGGCTACAGCAATTTTTACATGCGATGTGAGGGATCCAGAGGTACTCTTGACGAAAAATCGAGCGCGACGTGTCCCAAGAAGTGTGTTGTTTTCGGTGATTCTACTGTGCGTCACGTGAATCTCGATGTAAAATTCTACCCGGGAATCCGCGGGGAGCTGCTGAAATCTCAAATTCAAGCCAGGGTTGCGGAAGCACCCTAAACAATCATCATTCATGGATGCTCCCACAATTTAAGAATATGTCACTCATTTGACCATCTCTGGGACATCTATGATCTTGGTTTGGTGCTTTCCTTTCGCCCGTATATTGCTAAGAAGTGTTATTCGCCACAGTGATGTTTGGTTCCGTAAAATCGCTTAGGGTTAATCGCGACGTGGACTGGATGGCAAGTAAGCTCGGATTCATCTTTGTGGATCTGAACGGGTGGATCTCGGAGAGCGCGCCAAGCCGAGATGGCGTTCATCTCAACCGGAGGGGCATTGCGTCGCTCAGTCACTACACCAGAGTTGCTGAGTTCTGTGCGCGCCCATTCTGTCTCGCTATGACATAGTGAGTGTCCGCCGATTTCGTGCTCCACGGTCGAGATAAACCTTCGAGAAATGGACTCAGGGGCAGGGGCTGAGGGATTGATTCCGGGGACAGTGGAGATGACGGAACGGCAGAGACAGCGGAGGCGGCGGTGACTGTTGTGGTGGCGGCGCTGGCGGCGGCGGTGGTGACGACGGCGGCGGCGGCGACGACGACGAGAGCAGAGATGGCGTTGGCAAAAGTCAGTTATGGGTGAGTCACTAGTGCTCCTTCATATTTACTGAAGAAATTTGTACAATAAAGCTATTAATTTGTAGAGATGATATGTACCATTCGCATGTAATAATTGGGACGGAGCAGACGATATTCACAACGATGAAATCTTTCGATCGTACTTCACAACGTATAGATTGGATAGAAGACGCCGCGGTGGAAGTATATTTCTCTGTGTCAGTAATAAATGTCTTGTGTATAATCGTGATTAGACGATTGTGAAATACTATTGAATTGAAAATTGGGTTGTGAAATCCTATTGAAGTAAAAGGAAGAGGATCAAATTGTGGTTGTGAAATCGTATGCTTGTACCGTGTCGCGGCCCCTTGAATTTGAAAATGATGTTTTAATTTTGCGGAGTACTTTACATGAAGCCCCTGGGAAATTTTCAAAATGTTTAAAAAAATGCTGCATTTTTAAATTAAATTTTGTCCTCTGATAGCATAACGGACGCTTAAGAGAATGATGTAGGTCTTATTTTCGGTAATATTTCTGATTTTTCGAAAATTGCAGAAGTTCACATTCTTTTGGCGTCTTCCTACAATTACAATACGGAATATGGATATTTTTTCTTCAAGTAAATGTTGTTCTCCATAATTAGTTTTTTCATTCAGATTATGAATATTTTAAAAAAAAATTGAAATTTGTTAGAGTATTTCTACAACTATACAATTGAAGATAGAGATTTTTCTTAGATAAAATTTGTTCTACATAATTTGTTCTTTCTTCAATGTCATGTACATTTTCTTGAACATTTTAGTAGTTTTCGCGCAATTTTCAGTAAAAAAATATGGGCAATATTAAAAAAATATCAAAATCAATGTTTGGTAGGAATAGTACTAAATGCAGTGACGTAAATTCCAGTATGCTGTATTCCTTTTGTTTTTTGAAAATTGCACAAATTATTATTTTGTATTTATTTATTTTTTGCAATTTCTCCTACGTCATTAGTATTCACATTAACGGCGAGTTAAGCAGTAGAATACTGTAGTATATTCTAGCTCTTGGTCGTGATTTCACCACCCTCTTCAAATGGATAGAAGAGTTGGCTAGCTGCTGGACCCTGGTGAACCAGCGAGTGACCAGATCATAACCAACCTTGTTTGTTCTGTTTTGTTCTTTGGTGCAGAGATAATTTTCATTGATTTTCGTAATGGGGGAAAAGAGTGAGGAGTGTGAAGTTTTCGTCAGAGAAGGAAGTGTTCATCAAAAGTATGAGAAAGTAAATTTCAATTATAGAAAATAAAGTTTCAAATGGAACAACAAACCGACCAAAAATTATGTTTGGGATAACATTGAACACGATTTTTAGGTAATGAACAATATTAAGTTGTTGAGATGGTTAAGCTTAAGTGAAAAGTGAAATGCAATAAAAATTACTGAATGTAAAACTTCGAAGTTGGGAGTAGTTACGGGATCATGTAAATATAACGTACAAAACTGACTATTACTGACTACTAATCTATTATTTGTTAGAGAAAATTTTTACTTGCAAGGCAGTTACTGTATGTACCAAATTATTGAAAAGCTCATTTCGTTACTAATTAACTAGGAAGTAAACTTGGAAATTCCAATTGGTCTTCGATTAGTTCCAAAGCATGTAGTGTTGTCATATTTGATAGGCGAAATCGGGTGCTAAAATCCCTTTCATCAAACTCTTCAAAATATTCGGACCGTTTCCGTATCCATCTCGGCCTAAGAGAAGGCTTCTCAAAGCTCTCGTTTTCATAATTGTCACAGGAATCGCTATCAAAAGCAAGAGTCAACAATATGGTCACCAACACTATTTTTGCGAAGTAAAGCATGGCTTAAAATGGATGAGTGCAGCAGACGTGTGCTTAAAATTAAATCGAACTTATCGTTTAAGTTCACCTTAAAAGGTATGGTAAAACGGAAACGTCTCGTAAGTCTACTATAAAATTCTTAAGGCGAACTTAAAAGTAATGGTTTTTAAGTAATGGTGGTGAAACCGGCCATAAGAGAGTGTACCAACTTGATCCGAAGAGTCGCGGGTTCGAATCCCGTCTTGAGCAAAGTCGTTTGTCCCTTCTCTCTCATGTATGTGTTGTTGCGGAGGGCCTCGCGTTCTTTTGGCCCCAGATCAGAGGAGCCTGCAAGTGTGTTGACTGTTGATGTCCAGTGTATGGTCGGATATGCGTCCTATCGCGAAGCAAATCGGCTTGATATAAGTTCTAGAAATAAAAGACTGATGTTAATAGATCTTGTTTGTTTACATTGTTTTTCAGTGGTTTCTATTACTCCTCATAGAATATAATTTGTTAATCTATATATTGAGAAAGATTTTTTTGTTGGTTACTTGGAACGCATCAAGTTTGTCCCAGTAAAAAAGACGTACGAAGAATAGTCAAACTCGAATATTTTCTTTGAAACAAATTTAATTTCCTAAAATATATTGTAATAGCCCTAGTCACAAATTACTCGATTAAAGAACAATCTGACAAAATAATTTCACAGTCGACCCTGGTCTTCTTTCTTGATGTGAGTATATACGAGTATAATTCAAAATATCGACTTTATGGCCGCAACTTATACACTGAAGAGCCAAAAAGTGGTACATCTACTTAATATCGCGTAGAGCCCCCGCGAGCATGCAAATGTACCGCAACACTACGTGGCATGGACTCGACTAATGTCTGAAGTTGTGCTGGAGGTAATTGGCACCATGAAATTCATCAGGTCTCTCCATAACTCATAAGAGTACAAGGGGGTGGAGATCTCTTCTGACAGCAATGCATCCCAGATATGCTCAATAATGTTAATGTCTGGGTATTATGGTGGCCAGTGGAAAGTTTGAAGAGCCACTTTGTAGCAATTCTGGACGTGTGGGCTGTTGCACTGTCATGCTGTAATTACCCCAAATCGGTCAGGATGTACAATGGACGTGAATAGGGGCAGATGCTTACGTACGTGTCACCTGTCAGAATCGTATCTAGACTTATTAGGAGTCCCATATCACTCCAACTGCACACGTCCCATACCATCACAGAGTCTCCACCAGTTCCCTGTTGACATGCCGGGTTCATGAATTCATGAGGTTGTCGCCATACTCTTAGACGTCCATCCGCTCGAAACAATGTGAAACGAGACTCGCCAGACCAGGCAACTTGTTTCCAGTTATCAACAGTCCAATGTTGGTGTTGACGAGCCCAGGTGAGGCGTACAGTTTTGTATCATGCAGTCATCAAGGGTACACGAGTGGGCGTTCTGCTACAAAACCCCATATCGATAATGTCTCGTTGAATGTTTCGCACACTGACACTTGTTGATGGCCCAGCATTGAAATCTGTAGCAATTTGCTGAAGGGTTGCACTTCTGTCACGTATAATGATTCTCCTCGGTCGTCGACGGTCCCGTTCTTGCACTATCTTTTTGCGGCCGCAGCGATGCCGGAGGTTTGATGTTTCACCGGATTCCCGATATTCACGGTACACTCGTGAAATGGTCGTAAGGGAAAATCCAAATTTCATCGCGTCAGTTATTATTGCTTTACTCAACAATGAGCTGCAAATACTTTAACAATGAAATTTATTCTAGTTTGTTTCGTTTGTAAATCGAAGCAATGACTGCTACTTATCTATCGACATGAATGCAGTTATGCACTGCAGATGCTTTGTTTATGTTGATTCATTTGGTCATTTTCAAGTTATATCTGAGGTGTGGGGCAGAAAGTGTCGTAATGCAATATTACGTAACTGTTTCCAATAATGCAAGAAAGTATGTGATGTTGTAGCATCTCTACTTAGTGTGCAGTGGAGTTGAGGTAATCCGGGTTCTGCTAATCCGAGATTTCGTTCAGTTGAGTTTTGAGGTGGCCTTATGTGCGCAAATTCACCAAACAAGCGACGATAGTCAACAGCAGGCTCTTGACGGGCTGACAACACTGCGTCACATGTCGTGGCGGTCGATGTGTTTATCTGTCTGGTACATTGCTGTGACCGGTTTGCGGCCATGTATGTATGAAAATGTAACTTTAATAAAACCTACACATTAAATTTGACTTCGTTTTACATTGTGGTTGAAAATTCCGTTATGTATTTTCATTTTTTTGTGTAATTCGTGATTTTTGTACTCTGAGGTACCATCAGCCACGATTACCTCAGATTATCGTGACTCTGCTGCACTTATTTTTAATTAAGGTATGTGTCTTCCATTAAAACTTGTGTGTTACTTTACTTCAAAACAAAAAAAAAAACAACTATATTTTACCTTTAAAAGACTGCCCACAATAGTCTCATACCTCTCTTCATTTACAGTTGCACTTCCATTTGGATTTAGAGATCAATTTCTATTACCGTACACAAAACTGATAATTCGGTTGTATATATATATATATATATATATATATATATATATATATATATATATATATATATATATATACCGGTAACTTCACAACACGTAGGCAAATTGTCAATACATTTCTTTAAAAAAATGCAGTGAAACACACACGTTATTAACACGGATTTAATCTGCTTTAAACGTTCCTACACCTCTAGCCTCTAAAAAGGCATGAACTGTGGAAAAGATCTGCAGTCACCAAGACTACGAACCTTTGGCAAAGAACGGAAGAAAATGAGACTGAACAGTCATGGTCAAACGAAACGCGGTAAGGGAGACATGACGCGCAGGAAGAAGGGCGTAGGGCGCTGGAGACAGAATTCAAAGTTGAGGAGGGATGTAGCAATCTGTAGTAACTCTCAGGGAAGAGTAAAACAGTACCACAGTTGGCGTAAAGTCTATACTAAAATCATGAAATGTTCTTGTTCGACTAGCGGGGTTTTCCCCGACCAGGTATATCCCACTATCTGGGCACCGCCCCACACGGGACAAGCTCTATGCTCCCGGCCGGACTCCCAACGTGTGTGATAGTGTAGTGCGTGTAAGTGTAAGTGTAAGTAAGGGGCGAGGAAAGAACAAGGAAGGGGAAGGTGAAATCGTGCGCATTCCCGTGGCCCGTTTGTAAGGGTACTGCTCCGACATTCGCCTGGTGTTGACAGGAGAAACCACGGAAATCTACCGATCAGAGCAGCCGGCCGCTAGAATTCTCCTCCAGACTGGGACTTAACTCGACCCAACTATCCAGCTATTGTCGAAAATCCTGCCACCGTTGGGACTCGAACCTAGGACCGGTCAGAGGCACTGTAGTGACATCAATTGATGTCCTGATCCACCTCTGCCGGTGAAATGAACAGATCTTTAATGATCCTTGTATAATAATAATAATAATAATAATAATAATAATAATAATAATAATAATAATAATAATAATAATAATTTATTATATTTAATTATAATAATTATTTATTATTATTATTATTTTATTTATTACTCCTCTACTTCTCGAGAAATGTCGGAGCATTCTTCCTCAAGGCACAACTTGTCTACAAAAATATGGAGTTGCTATCATGAAGAGTTACCTCATATATAGTTCTAAACAACTTCTGTGTAGTCTTTCATTAATGATGATTTTGGTGAACTCTTTGCTGCCTTGGACCTTCATCCACCTCATTTAAGGCACAAAAACTTTCTGGTGATGTCTGCCATACCTAACAAAGCGGCCTTTTTGCGTTGTTCTGAGTTTTTTTTCGTAGACTCGTAACTTTTTCCAGCCTTCTGCCAATAATTCGTAACTACACCATTTGCCGGTACTATCTCCACTCTTTGCAATGTGTACATATCCTCCAACTCAACAGCTAGTGGCTAGTGTTTTTGTTTTTTCTCAACAACAGTTGACACAAGGTTGTCGTCTGTAGGTACAGAAACATCAATAATCGTAGCTGTTATTTTATAAAATATTATTATTATTATTAGTCGATTCTGGATCATCTTTTGCTTTTTTCCGTGGTGACTGGCGGAATCGATGTGCTGCAGTGGACTGAGAATTGTTAGCTGATGCGTATTAGCACATCAATACCCTGTCATTCCTTCCCTAGCTCTAATTATCGTACCATTGATGAAGAGCCAATTGCAGAATATGAGCCGCAACTCTCGTTTGCTGTAAATAAATTCTGTCATTGATCATCCTGAGTCAATTAATAATACTATGAATTGTAAAAGCAGTCGGAAGCTACAGAAGTGAGTTCTTGTGGTAAACCTGCAAGAAAGATATAATGTATACTATACGTGTGTTGACTGGACACTGTAAGTGGAATGGTGCCCACTGTGACGGTGCTGGCAGCGCCGTGGTTGGGACGCGATAGGACACGCACCGGAGTATGACGCGCCATGAGCCATACCCACACACGTTCAGAACGCATCGTAGCTTCATCGTTGAAATTCAAGTTAGAAGAAATATGAGTGTGAAGAAAATGTCTGCAGGACTCCCCGTGGCACTCGCGCTTATGTTTGATTTCCAGGAATGGCAGAGTAGCAATGCACGAGAGGGTTCATTCAAAGTGAAAGAATTGTAATTAATTAATAAATTAAATTACAAGATTGTGCATAGATTTAAATTACATAATTTATGAGACTACTTTTGTGATTAATCTTTGTTATGTCGCAATTGCGCTGCTAATACAAGTTGAATATGCGTATACAAGTTGAAATCTGAATGCAGGTGGAAATGAGCATTTTTTGTAAGCATTGATTATATAATATATATAACAACAAACTAGAGATTATGTATGTGATGGCACAACTTATTTTTTTGCAAGCATTTAATGCAGAAAGATGAATCCTTTTCATGTTTACCTCTTTTCAAAAGTATCCATCAAAAGTTTCTTTTCATGGAAGAAAAGTTTTAAACTCAAAAAATAGTTCAATATTGTTTTGAATTTTTTTTCTCATTATTGAAACATTTTCAATATTTGTTATATATCAATAATAGAATATTCTTTCTGTTTTGCTGTTGTTTTTTTTGCAAAATTTTGAACAAACCCAAGAAACAATCGAGGCTTTCTGTAAGAGAGAGAGCTTACAAAAATTCAAAATTTCGATTTATGAATAAATTTGATTATGGGCACAATGAATTTGTCAGATCAGCCCCCTTTTTGCTTTTTGCTGAATCATATTAATCTCAAATGACCTTACAATGATTTCCTTTTGAAGATGAATGCTGAGAGCCTCCTGTGCTTTCTTACTGTTTGTTTCACCACTGAGAAAACCCTGTCATAAGAAAAATGAATGCCTGCATATGACAAAAACTAATCCATCTTTTTGAAACCACAATATCAGGGAATCCAAGGAGTACCCTATACATGGCACGATTCTTGTTTTGGCTAGCACACTGATTAGAAAATACGCAATTGAGTTATTTCATTTGTGGCAGATGTCAGGTTGTGATATACAACAAGCATACCTTGCGAGGGCTCTTTCTGGCTGTACCATCAAGGGAAAATATACTTGTAGGATGATATTTTTATATCATGTATGTAAAATAAGATTAACAATTAGTTGGTGCAAGAAGGATTCCTGAACAGAAATAATAGGAAAATTACAGTTCATCTTGTTGTGGTCTGCCAAAAGTTGTAATTATTTTAGAAGAAATTGGCAGCTGCACTTCAGATTTGGATATTTCATGTGGATTATTTGAAACACCTTCTTTTTATATTTAATAGCGCATCCAAGCATTCATAAGCTTACTGGAATAATGACTCCGTGTTTTCAATGTCTTTCACAGGATAACCCAAATTTTGACTCTTGTGATTCTTTGTTGACTTTGTTCTGCTCTTTTCCCTATACATATCGTTAGCTTGTTTGCAAGTTGAGAAGCTTCAACAGCCTTCTTATTCAAAAATGCTTTAGGGCATAGACTTAAATGCATTTAAACACACCTGATTTTTCATCTCTCCAAGGATAATATAATACAAAAACGCTTTTTCACGAGATACAAATGCTTCATCTCTTTCATTTCTTGGTCTTCTCAAGCAACTTCATTTACAAAGGGAATATTTTGTAGAAAAATACCTTGTTCATTTTTGGTTTCAGTCTCTCTTAATCTCATAAAAATCTCATCAGACAGTTCTTGAAAGCGAGTCCAGTCAGCAGGTACATTTTACCAGGAAGGTCATAAAAACATTTTCTTTGGGGATGTTATAAATACCTATGAACTAATTAAATGTTTTCACCTCACAAACCCTGTATTTTTTCTTACCTTTTTTGAGTTTACCTATAAAACTCTTTAAACTTAAGTCCTATAGAAAAATTATACAAATCAATTTGAAAGAGGATAAAATATCCTACACCTTTTACATTTACTTCTACATTAATTTGGCAATTCAATACCAAATCGAGCTAGAGCTTCTTACATTTTAATTTTCTCACCTAGTAGACACTTACATAGTAAAGAAAAAGTATTGAATTGTTGCCATGTACAGTGGCGATGTTTAGACAGAAAATCTTTTATCGCGGGATTCCAACAGCAAAAAGTAGATAAATTTCATTCCAATAGATAGTAAATTACCTTCCCTAACACAGTGTGTAGACAGAAACTATGTTCTGTAGGTCCTTTATACTGAAAAGTTAGTTTATGGCAAAAGGTCTGTAGGTCCCTCTGTAGGTGAACAAAGCTAGAAGCTGAACTGTTAGCACGATTTTCACCAATGGCAGGAAAGATGTATTAAGAACAGTTTCCTGCCATTAACTTAAAACCCCAAAAAATGTGACGCTGAACCATTTAATTTGCTCCGATTCACTTCAGTATGCCACTCATTCCCATGAATTTATCTAATACCAATTTTTTTTATTTTCATCTATGAGCCTGTGTTTTATACAAATACTATATAATAAGTCTAATTAGAATTAAAAGTTGGAATAATGTATTTATAACTAAATGCCTTTACAATATAAAAACAAATATAAATAAAATATTATAAATTTTTCAAATACGTAATCCTCTTGAATAATTCTAGGGAGCGCAAATATTGTAACAAGTAATTCAGATCATAAAGAGTATATTAAATCATTCAAAACTGAGCAAGCCCAGATGTTGTCACACTACTTGTTAACTAGGAATTCATTCACACCATATTACCATATATACTGGGAATTATTATTTTCATCTATAAAACATGAGTTACTCTAAGTACAGTTGACTCTTTGAAAAGGAACCTCAACATTTAAAAACATACTTTAATCGAAAATGAACATAAATTTACTTTGTTAAAATTCTGTACTAAGTCACGAAAGCAAAGTAAATTTACATACGTTTTGGGTTAAATATCTTTTCCAATATTGATGTTTAATATGTCTTGGTATTAATTGTTTGATAAAATTCTGTTCTAATATACAAAAACAAACTATTAATATCTATCTAGTTTAAAATGTTAAGAGTTTCACTTAATTATTACTTGTAGTATTCTTATGGAAACAGGCTTGAGCAGTTTTTATGCTTCTGAAACTGTATTCATTAAAAAACACATATAAATAATTTAGTTTTTTTATTGCAAATTATAGCAAAAGGAAATTCCACACATTTTAACATTGCATTGCATTCTTGAACTAAATTAAGTTTTATGTTTATATAAGAATAAATGCACATTTATAAAGTTTGCACCAGAATGCAAGAGCTTCTATCAAGATCTGCTTCATTGTATTAATTTTCTTCACGAACAATAAGCAAAGAGTTTTTTGTACATGAAGATTACAACTAAATATTTTATTTCCTGCAATTTAAAAAAATACCAACTTTTGAACTGTACCTAACCTTTAAGCTTCATGTTAAACCAATTTTAATAGACATTGAGTACAATTCTCAAGATTTCTCTTTGATATTTCTACATTTGAATAACTTAAACCCTTCTCCCTTTTAAAGTACTATTTTACTCAAAAACAATTTCCTAACCTTGTTTTAATTTGCACAACTTACAATGCTTATTTAAGAACATCAATCCATGAGCCTTCAAATTTTTGTCATAACTATCTCTTCCTAGTTCTTTCTCCTAATTGGAATAACTATTAATACAACCACTAAACAATTATTTCCTCTCCTCTGCAAAATAATATGGAATCAATTTACTTCCAATTTACTTATATTATAGCAATCCTTTGCTAAGGTTGATATTAGTTTTTACATAAGTGGAACTTATAATAAAATTGGCGAAATCAAGCAGTGATCAAGCTCTGATGGGAAAACAGACGTCATTTCAACACAATAATAAAAATTCTCCTATAATCTTTTTAGTTGTTAACAGAAGCTACATAGAATAATTTTTCAGATATGAACGTAACTTCTACTTCTAATTTCAGAAAAAATTGAAAACCACCAAATGTTGTGGACTTTACAAATTCATTTAGAAATGAATTTGTTTTGAGAGAAAAACAAACAAACAAACAAAAATTGTAACAATGGCGTTTTTGATTGAACTGCAAAACCAGAAAATCATATAAGGGGAAATTTCATTAATTAATATTTTGACTCAAATGCATGACATCAGAGGGTCACAAAATGCAGCTACATGCTCGATTTCTTGTATACCATGCTACACACTTTAAATTGCTTAGTTAAAATAATATTATTATCTTTATATTGCTCTTGATGCAGTATCTTCATTTGTTCATACAAAAACTATTGCACATAACCACTCAAAATTGAGCAAATATGTCTCTGAAAAAGAAACAAGAATCAAAAAATGCTGTGTCAAGTATATCACAATTCTTCTGTTATTGTCTAACCTCAACATGAAAATGGAAATTAAGTAGGTATTATTTTTTTTTATATAACACCGTTCCTTTTCTCCAAAGTTAACAAAAACTTTGTGTGGTAAGTTGGGTATATGGGAGAGGAATTTCTGACATTTTAAAAGTTTAAAATAAAAGAATTCAGCATAAAAACCAAACTGAACAGGATTAGAGTAAGAATTAAGTATTACTAGATCTTTACATACTATCCAAATTCTATCTTGTGTGAACAGGAAGTCAGTCAATTTTCATAGCTATTTATCTTTGTCATCTACTGCTAAATCTTGTGATGCAGTGCTTGAGCCACTAGCAAGAAATTCATCTAAAGCCTGTGGATCTTCTGGTTCTAGGGTAACTTCTTCCAAAGATAATTCCTTTTCTACATTTCTTTTTTTAGATGCACCTGAGAAAAATAATTTCTTACAGGAATATCTTCTAAAATAGATGTAACACTTAGTTCAATGTAATCTGATTCTCACCTGGCACTTTCCCAGAAAGTTTGTACTGTTGAACATCATCTTCAAAGGCTTGGCCAAAAGTGTCTTGCCTTTCACGAAGAAGTTGTTGCTGTCTTATTTCATGTTGGAAAACTTTCTTAGAATGCTCACTAGCCAACTGAACCCTCACTGTTTCTAATTCTGCTAGTTTCTTTTCTTTATACAAAGCAAATTGAAATCGATGATCTAGCTGGCGTTCCTGTAATTCTTGAGTTTCTACAAGATCTTCTAAATAGAATAACCCCTTTTCAACTTCCTCAAAAAGTTCTTGTAAAGTTCCTATTTCCTCCATTAACTGTTGAACACTATTTAATAATTGTGGTATTGCTGCTAGAGATGCTCCAATCTGAGTAATATCTGTCCAATGCTTCTCATATTGTTTATGTAGCGTTCCAATGACATTATCTAATTCCTGAAACATACAATAAATATTTAGTTTTTTTATGTATTGCCAGTATAAGGCACTAATATCCGTTTCTTTTTACTTGAGCTTTATTAGCATTTTCTTCTGACAGTTTATGTAATTCACTCCAGTCGTTCTGATATTTCTGTAGGAGATCTGCCCCAGCATTGTAATTTACGGCATTATTCACATGTAACCTTTTTGTGGGATCCGACACAGACAGGCCTCTGAAACTAGAAAAAAAAACAGCATTTATGTTTTTAATGTAATACAGTATTAAAACCATTTTTGTTAAGTACTACGTTTACCTAGCTGTTATTCCTTCTTGAACAGTTTGAAATCTATCGCGCAAACTGTCAAACATTGTCCTTTTGTTCTAAAACAGCGAGAAGTCAAGGCACAAATAACAAATAAAATAACATTTCCTGTTCTGTATACGATCAGATGGAATATTGTTGTAAGTAGACAAGATCACGCGGTCTCGCCGTGAAGTATGTTTACGTAGTAACTTCCATGCTTCGTTGAGAGATAGCGCCTGCGAAGCATTTTGGTGTAGATTATCAGAATTGCGCTACCAATAAATACTTGTTGGAGAGAAATTGCAACTGCAATTACTTGTTAGACAGTACCTTATTTGCGTATTCATTTTAATTCTAAATTAAACTGTATTGCTAAATACACTGCTAATTTGATAATATACTAATGGATTTTACTTCAGTCCTCAGGTCTTTGAAAAGGTTGTAATACTTTAACAAAAAATGGAGTTAAAAAAATGCTGCGGGATGAAGACTTGTAATAATTTATCGCCCTGTACTGACAACTTTTCAAATCGTAAACTTTCGTAGTCTTACGTAGGATTTTTTTTCAATGGACCTACATCAATCCATAAAATATCACATTGTATTTGACAAAAGCAATCAATTTTGTTTATATTGTTGCTGGCGCAACAATACTTTTACTTCGAGTGCGGAGACTGGAAGTTCGGCGAAAAGTTTCATTTTGCACAAATGCCAACCTCTAGTTATTTTAACATGACTGATTATGTTACCTGATACTTGTGATTTAGATATTTTTGAAGCTGCGTACACAAACATTGGGTTGTGTTCTGATATTGTGTGGACTAAAAATGCTCCGGACATCTACAAGAGAATCAACAGAGAGCTTTGGATTAGAACTAATCGTCTCAGGGAGTATTTTACTTTTCTTGAGACCAAAGACTGTTCATCAGACAACAAAACGTTCACCACCCGCACTGTGCGGGATACCATCCCGCTAAGCAACTTGGCAAAATATGGGAACTACAAATACGACGAACATCGAGAGAATCTATATATCACAGACGAGTCTGAAATAATTTATGATCACATCTATGAGTCGTCTAAAGATTCCAAGGAACCCTGGATGTGCCCAAGTGTTGAAGAAGAATTCAGGCGTTTAACTAATGTCTCTTCAGTGGACACGAAGACGTAAGTCACTTCAATAACTTGTTAGCATTGGTGCACCCAAGGGGAGGGGGAGACAACGTATGGGACTTCAGCTCTCTCCACAAGCCAATTACACATTTTTTAAAATATGGCTTTTACTAATTTTCTATACTAACGATTGGCATTCAATAAATCAATTGTTAACGTTATAAATGTTAACAAGTCAGCAAATTAAAACCAAAATTTATATTCAGCTAAAGGAAAAAAAATCTTTATAAGAAAACATCGTCACCTGGGCACTGTATCTTTAGCCTTTCTACCCCCGAGAAAAAATTCTGGGTGCGCCTCGGTTTTTAGACATCATTTATGGACAATACAGGACATTTTTTTACATTATACTAAATATAGCACACTCCAGTCGTATCTACGCATTCGCATTCAATTTAGTTGTGAACAAAATGTAAATTTTGCTTGGAATAAAACGACACCAACGCGTTTATGATGAATGTTTTAATAATTCATCTGAAAAGGGATACAATATTATTGTTTGCACTTTAATTTCAATAAATTCATTAAAATGAATCAAAATCCTTCCTTTCCCTCACCTTTTAAAGTTTATTTGAAATATTTCCGCTATTTCCTCCAGGTTAAACTTTATTTAACTCTAATTTATATTTGTTTGTTATCTAGACATTTGACACGACACTTTGAAGTAGTCCCCACTGCAAATGGATTTATGGCTACAAATACCACTAGTGATTGTCTTATTATTCGTTATGTATTTTGAGACAATCATAGCGTCATAATTGCAGCAACATTTTTAATTATGTAGGAGACAATGAAACAAATTATACATAATGTTTCGCATATTCATTTGCATGCACCTTCAGGTGTAATTTGAATATTAATTCTGGAAAAACATTGTACTTCGTATGCATTACATTACGTCAAACATTTCGTTGTTTTCATTGTATTTCTTCAGGTATTTCATTAATTGTATTTGTCTTCATTATAACATCAATTTATTGACTTCGTGTTTTTGACTTTCCAGAATAGAATGTTTAATTTTCACCTGAAGATGGTTGCAAAAAAGTACGCGAAACGTTGTGTACAACGGTTTACTTGTCTCCTGTGGATAAATAAATATTTCGCTGTAATTATAACTCTTTGGTTGTCTCAAAATCTACGGTTTCCAAAGAATATTATGGCTCCTAAGTTGTTAGAAGCGCAAATTTCCAGAATAAAATTGCTTAGATAAACTCTTAAATACTGCGAGCTATTTGCAGCCCCTTGTACACTTTAACACAGCGGTGGAGGAGGGGAGGGCTCGTCCGAGGTACATTTGAACTTTCTCGCACTTAAGAAGAAAGTTCTTAAGAAGGAAAGGTTATGGTATGCGAGAAAAAACAGCGAATTTTCGACAGAAACATTTTAATACAGGGTCCTGATAACGAAAAAGTGTATAAATCCAGTTCATAAATTTAGAAAGAAATTCTCCAACGCATGGTGTAGCTAGAAACCGTGTTTTGTGGGTCCTTGATACCGAAAAGTCGAATGGCGGCAAAACGTCTGACCGTCCCTCCGTCTGTCTAGATTCAGATCTTTTTAGTCAAAAACCAGTAAAACTGTATGTGACGTATGGTGCGAAGATCATCAGCGCACATTTTCTAGAGCTCCAGAATCTCTTCCCATTATTTTCATTATAAATAGTTGAAAATGAGTAAAAGTTAAATATAAATAAATAATTTTTTTAAAAAAGCACAAGTCCGTCTGTGAACAATACTAGCGGTTCACACGATATTCTCCAAAATTATCATTCCCCGATCGATCTGACTGATGTGATCCCCTGTGTTTGAAATTGATGTTTTAATTTGAGGAGTACTTTACATGAAGCTCCTGGAACATTTTCAAAATGTTCAAAAAAATGACGCCATCGATTTTGATTAAATTTTGTTCTTGGATAGTCTAAAGAACGTCTAAACAAGATTGGCGGAGGTTTCATGCTGGTTGAAAACTCCAATTTTTCGACAATTGCAAAAGTTCAAAATTTTTTCGGCCTTTTCCTACAACTAAAATATTGAAGATAGATATTTTGTCTCTTAATAAAATCTGTTCTTTATAGATACTTTTTGAACAAATGTCATGTACAATTTTTCGAAAATTTGAGTATTTTTCACATAATATTGCGTGAAATATAGGCAATTTTTAATTTTCTCAGAAACGGCCTCATCATTTTTGAAGAAATTTTTTTGGTGGATAGTCTGAAGAACGTTTAAGAGAATTATGTAGGTCTCATGTTGGTTGAAAACCCTTTTCGGAGATTGAAAAAAAAAAAAATCAATTTTTCCTGCGTGTTTCTATAACTACAAGGAATCGGTCCAGGTCCAGGAATTGATTGTTTTCCAAACATGGACATGGACGTCGCATCCCTCTTGCAGATGGAACGTGGAGGTGGGAGGAGCGATGCAGCTCTCGGGAGCCGGCGGCGGCGGTGGGGGCGGTGGCGGCGCCAGCGGCGACCGTGACCCTGAGTGGGCGTCGCGCCTGCTGCTGCACTACCCGCAGTTGGCCAGCGCCGCCTTGCACGCGCAGCGCAGCTCGCTCTTCTCGGAGACGGAGTTAGGTGCGGGTGAGGCACGGGACGGGCAATACAGTCCCACTGACGCCGGAGTGCTTACCGTATATTACTAATTTCCAACGCAATAAAAGAAAGACGAGACCCCCTCCGGCCGAATAAGAGGTGTCTATGGTACTTACTTTCTCACTCTCTCTCACTGTCTCACTGTCTCACTCTCTCTCTCACACACTCTCTCTCTCACACTCTCTCACATACTCTCTCTCTCACACTCTCTCTCACACTCTCTCTCTCACACTCTCTCTCACACTCTCTCTCTCACACTCTCTCACACTCTCTCTCTCACACACTCTCTCTCTCTCTCTCACACTCTCTCTCACACTCTCTCTCTCACACTCTCTCTCTCACTCTCTCACTCTCTCACACTCTCTCTCTCTCACACTCTCTCTCTCACACACTCTCTCACACACTCTCTCTCACACTCTCTCTCTCACACTCTCTCTCACACTCTCTCTCTCACACTC
>BOPP01000044.1:8349214-8369987 GCA_017312745.1 Gryllus bimaculatus
CACTCTCACACTCACTCTCACACTCACTCTCACACTCACACTCACTCTCACACTCACTCACTCTCACACTCACTCACTCTCACACTCACTCACTCTCACACCCACTCACTCTCACACCCACTCACTCTCACACTCACTCACTCTCACTCTCACTCACTCACACACACAGACAGACATGCACCACACTACCACACATGCCAGGAGGCCGGCTGGGAGCTTAGAGCTCGTCCCGGGTGGGACGGTGCCCCGCGGGTAGGAGATACCCGGTTGGGGATAATCCCGTTAGCCGACGGTAGGTCGTCAACGGATCTCGTCATTGAGCCTGGGAAGATCACAGCCACATCACGAGCATAATACATGTACTACACTTACGGGACTAATGGCCTCAGCAGTTGACGCGCCCGAAATCACTAACCATCAATCCCAATTCACGCACTGCGTGCACACACTAGCAGCAGGTAAAAACTACTGTTTTTCAAACTTCCTAATGCAGGCTTATGAAAATCCAAACAAGTAACCGGTCTCCCTGCATGTGTGGTAGAGTAGTGCATGTTAGTGTGTGTGTAAGGAGTGAGAATAGGACAAAGAAGAGTTACGAAAGATAGCACGCTGTTTTTGGCCCGTTTGTTAGGGAACTGCTCCGGCATTCGCATAGTATTGATCGGAGAAATCACGAAAAACTACCCATCAGGGCAGCTGACCGCTAGAATTCTCCTCCAGACAGCGACTGAACTCGACCTAGCTGACTCGTCTGACCTTTCGACTCGTGTCGAAAGTCCTGCCACCGTCGGGACTCGAACATATAACCTCAGAGGGGCTGCAGTGACATCGGTAGTTCTGAGCAGTCTCTCGCGATTTGGGAATTGGAGAATCGTTATGCTTCTATTGAAATGATTCTGGTTTTGTTTCAAGATCTCAAAAACATCACCAAATTTTACCGTTTCACCTGCTTTGACGATTTGAGCAATGCAATTTTCCAGTTCCGGCGCAAAAAGTCTCAAACTCTCTTTACACATCGCTACTAATCGCCCTCCCCCGGCTATGGAGAGTAATGATCTTTCTGGAAATTCAACTTAAATAAACTTTGGCATGCCTAATCGCACGTGAAAAATGCTCAAAACTGTTGGGTCAGTGACCAAGAACTCTAGCCGTTTCAACGCCTATCTTGCCCTTTCTAAACAAGTCATTTCCACGGGTCTCTCTGGGAGGTATATAAAACTACAAAGCCATTAACAGCAAAACCGAGTGAAACTTCGAGGACATTTTTTGACTATTTAATTGCTAATTAATTACCATACAATTAATTTAATTGCCATTTATTAAAAAAACGCAGAGCTTTTCCAGCTTGATATCAAGGTAGCAAAACATTAATGGTTTCTACTTCCTTAAACTACAAAAACTACAAAAACTTTTTTGCTAATTAATTGCCCAGAAATTTGTTTAATTGCTATTTATTAAAAAAACGCAGTGTTTTTTAACTTGATATCAGGGTAGAAAAATATTTGTGTTTTTTACTCCCTTAAATAACTAAAACTACCACAAATTTGTTTGCCATTTATTGCTAATTAATTACCAATAAATTAACTCAATAAAGTAGTGCTTTTACAACTTGATCAGCAGGGCTGCAAAATATTTACAATTTCTGTTCTAAGAGTGCCGTATTATAACAAATGTAGAATAATTGATTGTTCTTAGATAAGCCTAATTGATTATTGAAATCATAAATAACATATAAATTCAAAATAACAGATCATGAAGGTATATATTAAAAAAACCTGCACGGATAGAAATCTGTAACAATTTTTGTTAGTGAAATCCTCTACGACTTTCGCAATATCGAAGATTATGCGAATTTCGGTCGCTCACTACTGATTTTGATAAGACTGCGGCCCTTTTCCGTCAGTGTATGCATCGAAAGTGAATTATTTTGAATTAATGCCTTATTTTACGCGGCGGAAGTGGTGTGCGTGTGGTACGTTATCCGTAAATTCGTCTACTCAGAGAAAAAAATGTGGAGCCCAGTAACTACAGTCCGTAGTTAAAATGCGGCCCAACTACGAAAATGTAGTTAGCACATCTATGTTTATAGCTGTTGAGCCTATTTTTAGCTTTTCAGCGCAGTTGCTGTAACTATAATACCATTTCTAGGCCTCAGATTTTTTTCAATGATGGTTGCAGTTTTCGGTAATAAATTAGTTAAGTTTTTTGAAACACATTTCAAAAGAGAAATTGAGTGGGATTTAATTACTAACAGCAGAAGCGATTTAATTAATGTCAGCAAAATCGTTTAATACATCAAATCTTATTAGCTTGTCAAAGAACTTTAAATATATGATATGAAAATTTAAATTAACAATTAATTACCATAGCAAAACGAAGTAGAATCTATTTGGCTGTGACATTTCATGTCCCGGAGTAAACAGAAATTGAGTGCGATTTAATTACTGACAGCAAAATCGTGTAATATATCAAATCGTATTAACTTGTCAAATAACTTTAAATATATGATAAGAAAATTTAATTTAACAATTAATTACCCGAGCAAAACAAAGTATATGGCTGTGTAGATTTCATGTCCCCGAGTAAACAGAAATTGACTGCGATTTAATTAATGTTAGCAAATTTGTTTTATATATCAAATCTTATTGCCTTGTCAAAGAACATTAAACACGTGATAAGAAAGCTCAGTTAAACAATTAATTACTCTAATATACATCAGATCTTATAAGTTTGTTGAAAAGCTTTAAATATATGATAAGAATAATCGGTTCAAATGAGTATTTATTTAGCTATTTAGAATTACTTTCCTGGTATAAATAGGAATAGAAGTTCGCTGCTATATCACAAAATATGTTATAGTAGTTAATTTGTGATGTCTCAAGATAGCGGCCAACGCGCTTAAAGTTAGCTAAACACTTTTTGTTGTTATCAACATGAAAAATATTGCAAAATATGTTGTGTGATTGTTGTTAATATGTAATGAAAGAAAAAAATTGTTGTACCGCTCTTTAGAAGAACAAAACAGCATGTTTTGCTTACATTACATTACTTTTGAAAATATTCAAATATGATTCCGAAATTATTCTGCTGATGAAAAAAAATGGTTGTACATTTGTTGTGGAAGAAATGTGTGCAAAAAACCCACATTTTATTGTTTATACAACTACAACTAAATAAAGTCAGATAATAGCTAAGAACTAAAAGCTAACAGAAATTATAACAACGCTTTTCAGCACTTTTCCTAAGTAATATACACTAACGGAGTAAAAAATTAAAACATTTGGAGGCTATTTTTCGGTGATTTAAAGGGTTGAACCTCTACTTTGATTTCAGTATCAACCTATTTTTAACACTTTAAGCACCCAATAGATGTCACCTATTTGTCTGAAAATTGGTCAACTTTAACAACACGTACTAACTTAATTACGATATATATCTTTAATTTTTTGACAGGAACATAACATTCAGTCCAAAACGAATCATTTTAAACAAAAATCCGGTAATTCAGATGAAAAATAACAAAGATATAAAAAAACTTTTGAAAAAAAACTTGTATTTAAGCAAATTTAGGTTCTTTTATCTTTTTTGTCAAATGAAAGTATGAGTTTTCGCAGTTGTATTAATTTTTCTGATAAAGTCATAAAATCCAGTCAAAAATGAGTCGTTTTGAAAAAAACTTCATGTAATTCGAGTGGAAAATAACAAAGATGTGACGAATTTTGATAAAACCTTGCATTTTAGGTGATTTTAGGCTTCTTTTGTCGATTTTTATAAAAAAATTGTTTTGTCTTAAATAAAAACTGTTTCGGATCTGTATAAAAATATACGAACCTGTATATAGACTCTGCATATAGAGTAGGGTCTATTTAGAGGGTTTATAAGCAGGATTTATATACAGGGTTTGTATACAGGATCTAGACGCAGGAACTGTTTGCTTGATTTATATACGGGATATCAGTCATATTTTATTTAAAACTGCAAAAACTCGTACAAAATATCAAAAATTGACAAAGTCTAAAATTGCCTAAATTGCAAGTTTTTTTTAAAAACGTTATATATTTGTTGTTTTTCACCCGAATTACATGAAGTTTTTTTAAAAACGACTCATTTTTGAATAGATTTTATGACTTTATCAGAAAAATTAATAAAATTGCAAAAACGCATACTTTCATTTGACAAAAATTGATAAAAAAGCCTAAATTTGCGAAAAATGCAAGTTTTTTTTTAAAACATATCTTTTCACTTTCGCGTAAACCTATGAGAATATAATTATTGATTATTGGCCTTTTAACTTCATTATTGCCGAAAAACTTCCCATTTTCAAAAAAATTGTGAAAAGTAATTCAAATGTTAATTGAACTCCAATTAACCGTTGCTTTGAGAGACGTTATTAACATTTATAAATAATGTATTAAAAAATTTATAATCTAACTATATACATCAAAATACGTCCCTTTTCACTACTGTAGGAAAAAAAATACTCCGGGACATGAAATCTACTCAGCCAAATAGATTCTACTTTGTTTTGATAGGGTAATTAATTTTTAAACTAATTTTTCTTATAATAGGGTGAAAGCACCAGTAAAGGAACGGTTAAGAATCTGGCGCCAGTGAAAGAACTTTACAATTTTCTATATTAAAGTTAAAATAATAAATAATTTCAAGATGATTTGTTAAGAAATAATGTTTGATACTTCAATAGAATCCAATTATGAAACTAACAAGCAGTTGTAACTTATTATAGCAAAACAAAAAGTGGGACTTCTTTCAATGAGGTCAGTTCTTTTACTTGTGCCTTCACCCTATATTTAATGTTCTTTGGCAAGCTATTATGATTTGATATACTAAGCAATTTTGCTGTTAGTAATTAAATCGCAGTCAATTTCTGTTTACTCGATGACATGAAATCTACATGCACCGCTCAACAATCGGTAATTCGTTTAGGAAGAAAACTATACCGGGTCCTTAACCCGATAGCCTGCAAGGTCGATTATCATTAAAACTTGAGAGCTTTGGAAAATTACAAATTCAAATCTCTCACACTTCTTCGGGTGAAGTCGTAGCTGAAGGTTTCGTTGCAAACAATTTTCAATATTATCATACGAACATAATGTATCAGTTACAGATGAAACGAGAAAGTGTGTGTGGTAGCTTTTTGAAAATTGACCTATAAATAGTATTCGCGTAATTGCCCCCGCGGCTGAGTTCATTTCGTGCTTTGTATGGCGTGAAACCCGTCAATTCGTGAAGTTCGCTACTGATCTATGTAATAATATACATCAATTGCATCAATTCCGGAAACACGGCATAAAACGGAATCTGTCCAACGTGGAAACTGAATGGTTTCTCATCTCCTATAGGGAAAAAATCTTTATAAAACGGAATTCCTGCGAATTTAATGCGATTGGTAGAGATACGAGGCATACTTAAAGTAATGAATGCATATGCAAGTCTGTTTCAAATTCTTTATCCCACGCGATTTCAACCATTAGGCAGTGAAGTGGTGTGTATTTTTCTGAGTTTCATAACCAGTTTAACAAAGCGAAAACCATAAACTCTAACATTTTCTGGGATTTGATGAAAAAGTCGAACATATGGAAGCAAGAGAAACGCAGAAGCAATGAAAAATGTTTAATATTTATCTATTGGTGATTTCTTCCGTAAATACTGTATCCCCTTACGCGTCTCAGGTTTGCCTGTCTGTCTGGAACGGGAATGGGAATTTCAATGATAATGGTCAAAAACATTTGCGTTAACAAATATTTACTTAAAAAAATTGATGATGATGATTTACAATGATTTTACAATTTTTAATAAAACTATAAAACGACCTTTTTTATGACATGGTCATCTATTTAAATTAATACAATACAAAAAACAATGGGTCGTCATGTTTACTATGTTCTGAAGGCACCCTTTCCACCCCCTCGCTTCGCTCAGTAAATGTTCGACCGCATTTATGCGGGAGCCAAACGGATTATTTACCCTCGTTTCTGTTGGCGGGCCTCATTGCACGCCCGGTGGTGTAGTCGCCCGTCATCCTTGTACGGGCCGCCCCCTTCCAGGCAGAGGCGGTGAACACATGGGGCTCCCAGCGTGGCCGTTGGATGTCGCCGCGCTTCCCGCGGGGCCCACGACTCCAGTCAGTGTCACCAACCTCAGGCAGCCACGGTATTCATCGGCGATGAATGGAAGTTAAACAACTTCCGTCCGCAATATGCTTCGAATGCTACTTGATTAACTGAGCAGCGAAGTGAATAATCGTGACCGAACTATCGAATCGAGATTGAAACCAATTGGTTTCTCATGGCCGAGTCAGAACATCGAGTGACTTCTCGTGGCCGTCTCAAGCCAACCAGTCTAATCGACCGCTCCCAGCCGTCTCCTGCCATCCAGTTAATCGACCACTCCCGGCCGTCTCCTGCCATCCAGTGCTTACCGAGCGGCGGCCTAGTAACATCAAACCTCGGTACCCCCTCCCTCCAAAGAACGTGTGTCCTCCCGATACGCGGGGTTGAATTTCCCGGAGCAGGGTGGAGGCGTGTGTCTGACCAATCACACGGGAACTCTTTCTTAACGGCCAGAATGTCCGTTTCTGTTGTAAAAAACTATCGGCTTTTTTTTCTTTGCACGTGCGCCGCTGACCGTTTAGTTGTAAATTCTCCCCCCCCCCCCGAGGAGGCGCACTCAGCGTTGGGGTTCATTTTATGAGCGGTCGCTTGAATAGGCGGCACACTTGACATATTGGCGCGGGGGTGTCCTGCCATAAACGTTTATAGAACCCTCGCCTCAATAGACGGACGGGCGCGAATGCCTACGACCCCCCCCCCTTTCCTCGCAGCTGCGTCGCTATTTTTTTCTTTTTTTTTTCATGTACATTTTCCAACGCATGAGCTTGTACCGTTACAATACGTTATATGTAAATCTATTTTATTAATCACAATGACATCATGTAATTTTTACTTTACTTTAATTACTTCTTTTTTCATTAATTTACTAGTTTTATAAGGGAAATATCAATACCACGAGTGTCGTTAAATGGACAACCCTGCATAAAACGGAAGCCTCTCTAAACCGGAACTTTTTTTTATCCCGATCGACTCCGGTTTAGAAAGATTTTACTGTATATTTCGTTTTCAGCGTGGTCCTCTGATATCGAAAGTAACCAAATCCCGGGTTCCGCTCGCTAACGTACTTTCCATAAGCCCAATGCAGTATGTACGTACATTTTGCGTTATTTTTCTTTTGAAACATTCCACATTTTGCTATTTCAGTTCTTATTCGCCTATTCATATTACGCCAAAACGTTAATTCTTTAAAAATAATTGTTTTTCTCATCTCAAAATGCGAATGGTAACAAGGTACATTGTTCATTCGAACTAGCTTTGGGAATCCATGTCGTTTAGTTATCTGCTTCTTTGCCTACTTTGATTAAGACTAGATTTATTTTATTATATTGATTTCGATTATTTACCATTTGTTCTCCAGCTTCACCTTCCTGTTATTGCTATAAATCGGTTGGGTCCGATTTTATTAATATTTCTTTGTGCATTACTTAACCTCAAAATATTAATCTATGGGCAATTATTGTAACCGAATATTGTACATCAATATTATTCTTAAACCTTAATATATGAAACTAGCAACCACAAGACCCATCGTAGTAGCCGGTCGTTTTGACAATGACATTTCTTCAAAAATATTAAGGTCCTCTAAATCTATGACGGTAGTGAAGTGTTTCGATAGCTGGTACGTGCGAAATACTTCAAGGGCCTATTTGAAGGGCGAGTTTAAAGCTACATCATTCACGTAAATGAAAGTCACATTTTATTCTTGTTGACTGAGCTCCGAATATAAACACCTAAGAACCGCAGATACTCTATTGCTCTAACCTAGAGGTAATCTTTCAAAAACATACGAACATTCATTATGTTGAAATGTCATGTTTTTTTTGTCTTCTGGATGTGTAGCTCAAAACAATGCAGTGACGTCTATCGTGGAGAACCAATCAATCCCCTAACATCTCTGTAGAGTTTCAATTCTTGGGGAGGGGGGGGCATTTTTCTTTCTCATATTCTCAGTATGCGAAGATACGCGCAGCACATATCTCGTCTACTCAGTATGGGGAATGTATGTAATTGTTATGAAATGTTTAAAAAAATCGATGCCGAAATTTTGACAATAATTCACGTTATGGAGCTACTATTACCGGAAAAGTGATTTTGTAACTGTCTGTTCCTCTGACCAAGAACAACACCTGCGTCGAAACTGTTCATAGGATTTTCACCAAAATCGATATATTTTATCAATCTGTCTAATGTTACGCCTCCTTGAATTTGTAACGAATATTTTAATTTTAGAGGTACAGTACATGAAGTGCAAACGCCTTTTTTGACATTTTCTCAATTTTTTAAATTTTACGTTATATTATTCGTATATTACTACGCTAAGAGAAATGGCACATGTTCGATTTTCATTGAAATTTCAGAATTTTCTAAATTCGCAAAAGATAAAAATTTGTGAACAACCTCGATCAACTTCATTAGCGAGTATTGTGAATTTTTGGGTGCGTGAAATCTCTTCTTCAAAATTAGGTCTTTAATTGACGTTCTGTATTGAAGTTAAAGATTTTAAATCGTGTACATTACTTTTCAAGTTCGATTATTTTCACGTAATTTGGAGGGAGAATTTAAACAAATATAAACAAGATTTTCTCAAAAAGAGCTTCAAATGTTTTCTTATCTCACTTGGAGCAATGTTCGCTGAAAAATATTCGCAGGTTAAATTTCCATTAAAGTATCTGGAATTACTAAAATTGCAAAATTTGAAATTCTTTTCGAACCTGCCCTTCACCTTCCATTCGGAAGCTGGAGATGTTTTATAATTCTAGATATTCCTCAATATATTTTTAAATTATTCATGAATTTTTTTAAATGTTTATACTTTTCGCGTAATTTTGATGTATAAGGTGACGGAGTGATTTCTCTTTTTTCGAACTCAGAGATTTCTTTCTTGTCATTTTATTTCGAATGTTTGATCTTTAAATTATTATGTGGACACTTCTTTCAAAATATTCCTAGTTTTTACGGATGTTTTAGTTATATCGTTTGCATTTTACGAATTAATAGGATAGACAATGCAGGATAATACGTACGTAAGTTCTCAACAGTGATTTTGGTTACGTCATTAATACCCGGAAATTCTAAATAATTCTGACTGCGAGTTTATATAGTAAGTCGTGAATGCCTTCATAATTATACTCTTTCGAAACTTGTTGGAAATAATACCAACAAGTTTCTTGATTGAACTTTGTCTCTTAATTTTTTAATCACTTCCGTTGAACAGTTGCAATTTTAGCTCATCAAACGTTATTTTTGTTTGAACTCAAGAATTTTCAAAATCTAAAGATGTATTTTTCATATTGTAGTGCCGCTTGTCTTTCCATTCTATCAATTGAGTGAAATGATTAGTAAGTGAATGCCATCAATAACTAAGCCAATGGCGAAGAACGTGGGAGCTCGGAAATATTGCAAGCATTTCTCAACATACAGCTCCCCTCCCCATTCTCTTGACTCTGCTACGGCGCACACTCGCACTACTTCGAACCACCACTTCAAACTATTGCTGCGCCGACGACGTCGCTGATATGCTACAAGTACGAACTTGCAAAGATTGCCATTACGTAAAAGGTGCACTTGGCAGTGAAAGTGTGCATGGTGAATAGCTTTTAGATTGATTCAAAAACTAAAAAAAAAATATTAAAATAAATTTAAATTAGAGTGCGAGTGCGGCTTGATATTGAGTGCCACGAGAACGGAATTGTGTTCAATTGCGACGGGCGCAATGGCATTCGGGTTGCACGACTAGCGACGTCCTCGCCGCCGGCCGCAAGGTCGGGATAACGTCGCTGCCCTCGCTACTAATTCAACAATGTCCCCTGCTACAAACTGCGTTGCAAACCGAGAATATGCCCATCGATAAATCTGTGAATGTACGACGTAAGACGAAAATTGAAGCACGAGAGAGTAGAAGAGACCAAATGTCGATCTACAGTAGTGCAATCGATAAATGTTGAGGACAGTCATAAATATTCAGAATATCGATAACTTGTGTCAGCGGAAGACAAAGGAATGCTTCGCCAATTCACCACTCATGCTTCGAAATACTACAAAGTCGAAAATCAGGGATAACATTCCTTGCAAAATAATCGTAACCGTTCCGTGAAATCTTGAATGTATACGTCTCTAAATGAAGAACTCCCGAGAATAAGCAACCTGCGATTGTACCTCCAAAAATAAGGAGAAATTAAAAGTATATTTTGTGTGTTCGTGTTTCTCCTCCCATCGAGTAAAGAAAAGTCGAAGTTTAAGACGCACGAAACTACAAGGTTGCCTCGCGCAGAGAAGTCAACGTAGCACGAAAATTAAACAAGTTCTTTGGTTTTGACAAGACCCGTGTTGCCTAAGTTTGGAGGATCTGAAGGACGCCAAGGAAAAATTAAAATAAATAATTACCGATCTGGCCTTTACTCAGATATCAAAAATGCATGCATGCAAATGATAGAATTATTACTTTCATGAAAAGTTAATTTATATCTTAAATTTGCACGATAAATAAAACGATAGATTAGAAAAATAAGTAAATGAAAGATTAAACAATAACAAAGTGCAAATTTCTACGATGTTTTCATAAATACTTGTCAAAATGACGGCCCCGCCACGAAAAAGTAAATTACCACTCTTTGCCTAAAAGATAATAGTTTGCACACCAACATATTATTGGTCAATGTAAGTAATTGCATATGCGTATTTCACTCTCCACTGAGTTTCATGGCAGCACTTCTTCCGCACCAACAATAGACTTTATATGATCCCATTAAAAATCAAAAAGATTGAAATCGGGTGATTTAGGATATCGGAATATCCTTCATTGCCGAAAGTTAGCACGGGAAAATACTTGCATCAGAATTCGAAACAGAAATAAAACTATGCAAATGTCTAAACTGAAAGCTGGAAAGGTATTTCTCTCTCTAGATATTTATCGCCGCACCGCCTCTGTTCACCGAGTAGGAGCTCTTCAGGACAGATTGTGAGAAACATTAAATAAAATGAAACTAGTGGCGTTGCATAAACACGTCAATTATGTCATTACCTGTAATTCTTACGTAATATTAACATTGAACCCGCAAAAATTTGGTAACGCCGGGACTTCAATTCTAGCATAAACTTTAGCACGCAGTTTGCCTAACCACTCGCATTAACCACCAGCACAACACCATCTATTTTTCAGTACCGAGGACCCTCAAAAACATAGATTCTGACTACACAAAGTGTTACTGTACTAAGTAATTTACTGTATAAAAGAACAGTATATTTTCCACTTTTCATTTCAAGTGTCCGGCAATAATAGATTTTATGTCGAAAAATATGACGCATAAATGACAAGCGGATAAATGTTCATCCTATTTACAATAAATTACTTCCTCTAACACGTTGAATGGTTATGACCCATGTTTTGTGGGTTCTTGATACCGAAAAATCGATTGACGTCAATACGAGTGTCTGTCTGTCTGTCGGTCGGACGTGTCTGTTTGCCGTCCGTCCGTCTGGACGGACTGGCTAATGCTAATGCCTAAGCCGGGTCATAAACTTTTCTCCAAAATTGATATTCCTCGATCATTCTGACCGAACTCCATTCCCTGTGATTTTTATTATGGTGGTACTTTAAATGAAGCTCAACATTTTCATTGTTTTTCAAAAAGACTACAAAATTTTTGATTGAACGTTTCCCTCTGACCGTCGAAAGGACACTTAAAATAATGATGCAAGTCTCATTTCCGCTGAAATTTGTCGGCGAATTTTATACTATCGAAAATTGCAAAAAATTAACATTAGGAAAGTACAATAATGAAGGTAGAGATTTTTGCCTAAATGTGTCCCTTAGTACAAAGGTCCCTTAATTTTTAATATTCTTCAATTATCACAATGTTATATTTAAAATCAAAAACATGAAAAATCTGACCCAACTAAGAATTAATTGAATCTTCCATTATACGTTCCTCTTTGTATACAATTTCCCTTACTTAAGCCCCTTAACTCCCCACTCCAACCTCCTGCCTCCCCTTGTTACCCAACCCCCCTCATTTTTCTTTTCTGTAGCTTACTCCAGTCTTTTCCCTGCTGGCGCTCCAAGCTCAAGTCTAGAAAATGCACCTTGAAAAATAGGAATTTTGAACGCGTTATTTAAAAGTGACGTTATTTAATAAGTTAACACCGACCACAACTGTGATCTATATGCAAACATGGTGATGATTTTTATCAATTAACCGGTGAGTTCCACTGTCTTTGCCTCGTCCTAATGTATTTTATTTAGTGTCCTTCAATAGGTACATTTTGTAGTGTATATTATTTTGGCATTTCATCGTTATGTTATTTCGATTATACCAATATAATATTAGTATGCCTTTTGTTCTGTTTTTCTTTTTTTTATAGTTGAAATATAGTATCAGTTTGTAACCTCATGATGTGAATAGATCAGTTCACGATCTTGCATTTTACTCAATGAATAAATTATTTTTACATCAATTTTTGATTGTTTTTAAATTGATTGTCTAAAAAGTGAAAGGATTATTGTAAGAGTATTTTTGCGTAATTTTGCGAGGAAAACATTTTTAGATGTTAAACAATTATTTTCTCAGAATCAGCTTCAAATTTTTTCTTTCAACTTTTTTTTACGTATGAAGCAAAGAATGGCAAAGAATGTGATGTTCTCAGTTTGGCGCACTGTCTGTATTTCCGAAAATAGGGGGAAAATCGAAATGGTAAATTCAAATTTTCCCCCACTTCGTTTGAGATGATGACATTTTGCTCTCTGATTAGCAAGCAGTTAAATTCAGAGCAGCAGACAGTCAGTCAAGCAGCAGACACATAACTGTTAACATATAATAATAATCGCAAACTTATAATGTGCGTAAAGTTAGTTTTTTTTATTATTCTATAGCTTTAGCTACGTTGGAAACTTTTGTGGTATTTACCAGAAATATACACGTTCATTCGAATGTATGCAATGTGAAAGGAAAAACTACAAGTGAGTAATATTTAATAGCCATATCTACAAATTTGTTTATAATAGTATTCGTTCATTTACTGTTTCATATTATGTTAACTAACAAATACAATTTAAATGTAATAAGAAAGAAAAATTGAAAAAAAATTGAATAGTACCATAATTTTGAACGACCTTTCATTACGATAATTTATTATAAACATACGTGGTATTGTTGCCATTCAATGCAGCGATGGATATTTGAGATGTTCATTATTGAGTGAAGACGTAATAGGAGAGATAAAATTTTGTAAATTTTATGTATTTTTATTTGCAATCTGCCACAACCGATCATAACCAAATCTTTTGACGAAGTTTTACAATGGTGCGTGAAGGAACTGGGCATTGACAGTCCTTCTTGGGCTCATTTTCTGTAGTAAACAAATATAAAAAGTATAGTATTAATATAACATCACTAGACAAATTTTTCGTGTATGATCACATACGAGGCGCACCCAGAAAGTTCGGTTCCCTATTGTTTTGCTTTGAAAGCGCACGCATTTAGGCGGGGAAGTTGTGCATACGTAACAGATCTCTGACGCATCAATCATGCGCCGGCCGCACAGACATCGGAGTGCTACACAGTTTTTTTCAACTTTCCCCCCGCCAGTAACCCTGGCGAGGCGGGAGTTTATTTCCTTCTTGGGGTACAACATACGCCGCAGCTCTACGGCTTATGCGGCAAGGAGGGGGCAGAACGTACTTACTAACTTATTTCTAACTTAACTTATGGATGAAGCCGGCACTTTGGCCGGCAACCTAAGATTAGCAAAAGAATTTTTGTATTTTACTACATGCTTATGTGTTTTAATTTTCTTGGAATTTGTTTTCCATTCACACGTCATTCACACTATGATCTATTTACACAGTTCGTAGCAGTATGCTACACAGTTCGTAGCAGCGTGGTGCTCAGCGGGTGTCGGGAACACTTGGACACGTGTTGAATGCACAAAGGAAGCGGCAGGAAGCGGCCCAGGCTGAGCCCAAGGGGTGCAGTTTCAGTGGGTACCTGCCATCTTTGCACCAGATGAGTCGCAAGACCAGAGAATCACACCCGGGGGTTGGCGACGCGGTCACAGCGAGGCTACAAAGCCGGGTGGGCTCTAAAAAGGGCAGAATTGTTCTTCAACTTTTGTCGCCTAGCCTTTGCGAGCACGTCAGTGTGCGCGGGAGGCCGCAAGCTTGCCGGAGTTAAATAATGTCGATGGCTAGTCGACAGATTCTCCAAACAGACTCGGTGAAATGAAACTCAGAGAGTAACAACACACTAAGTTTATTACAGAAGCAAAATACAAAGTAACACAAATTTCTAATGAAAGTCAAAATGGTAGTGAACAGAATACAATATTTTCTTACAGCTATATACGCGCTACCCCCACTTCTGTTTCCAGATAGAGGTTGGAGAAGGGGTAACACTTGGCATTGCCAGTTAGAGCAAGCGCGCTCCGGGTGGCCCTTATCAGGGAAGGGGATGAGCGCCTCAGGCGAGGGAACTCGGGATATCACGGCGGGTGAAAGGTTGAAGTGACCCTTTAAATTATGTGTAGGTCAAAGGGGCAGGCTTCAGTATCGACGGAATATTCCATCCCTATCCGGTAACTTATTGGGGTCACAGAAGGCGCCTCTTCCTCCGATCCCAAAATACAACTTTATCGGGAGGACGCCATGTCATTTGGCGTAATTGAAGGCGTAAGCCCTCTCTTGTTCTGGGGTACATGGTGTACTACGCACCGTCTGTACGTTGGGATATAACACCGGTATGAGCGCCGGGCACATGTCGGCAGTGCATTTGGTAGTTAGCGGATGCTAACGAGGAGCAAATGCTCTTGTAGAAAATGGTACGGCACTTATATATATGTAAATAAACTCTGTATATACCAAAGCCATCTTGTCTGTGTTGTGTCCAGCCTATGACGTCACACTAGTAGCGCGCCAGCCGTGGCTAGAAATAGCAGCGCTTATTCATTCCCCGCCGCTTGCGAGGTTCGGTGCGTAATGAAGTTCCTTAATACACAACACATGGCGCCGAATCATCGAAATTCATCGCCAGCTCTTGCTGGCTTGCTTAATGCAGCTGTTGGCATGTTCTTACTGGCGTGCTTGCTGAGCTGCTCCATGACAATGCTTGTTCACATACGGCGTGGCAAACAGCGACCGTTCTGAAGGAGTTCGGTTGGGAGCTGTTTGATGATCCAGTCCTAATATCGCACCTAGCGATTTTCGTCTTTTCCTGCATCTGAAGACGATCTTGTTCTTTTATCAGCGTTTCCACAACGACGAGGAGCTGAAGATGATTGTGCCATGCTGGTCTAGTCGCTGGCAGCACACTTCTACGAGACGAGAATGCAAAAGTTGATGACAAGTGTCTCTATTCATGTGGTGATTATATGGACAAATAGCTCAAACATTTCTGTACCTGTTGCCAAAAAAGTTTTTCATGTAACTACGCTGTCGTTTATTTCTCAAAATAGGGAAACTTACTTTCTGGATGCGGTACGTATCTTGCATTTAGGATTGTATTCATGAGCATGACTTCACTCGAAGCTTACGCAAGCTTACTTTGAGAGCCGAAGTTGGCTTTAGAACAAATCGAATTCATAGAGGAAATTCCACAAAGTAGCTCTGGCAGTAGTAGACTTAGATAAGTTACAATTGAAACATTTACAGTTGGCAAAATTATGTCTCTCAACATTTCATTGTTTTTCTTATTATGTTGTTTTGTGAGCACGAAGGAGTCAGCAGTTTATCCTGTTGATTGCAGTAGAATTATTTATAACAACTTAATAAACCCATTTGATTTAAATACGACCAGATACAATTTAGATACGATTTTGCGTATTCAATTACTAATTAAACGTTAACCATGAGTTCATGGCGTGTCAAACCTCCTGAAAAAAAATTGGGTTTGCAACCTTTTTCTCCATTTTTTGTAAAGTGTTATAATACTAGTAAAAGGCAAGTTATATTGTAATATTATTTTTCTATTTATCTGTCCAGAACGTTTTGAGATATAGGGAAATATGTATATGGATCTTTTCCCAAGTCAAGCCTCAATAACTCAAAAAAAAATTCTTCTCCAATAAAATTAAAAAATAATTGAAACAGATGTCTACAGGTTGAGTGTGAGGATGAGTTCACATGGAATGATTTTGTAATTTAAAAAATCCAAAATGTTAGCTTCTGTAGTGTCAATATACAGTAAGATTTTTTTCGATTTTTTCTTCTTTGCTCTCGGGGAGAAAAATCTTTGAATTCATAGGAAATAATGTGATATATCTGCTTCCTTAAAATGAAAGTTTGTTAAAATATTGTAACAGTATAACACAAATAAAATAGAGAAAGGATATTTATTAGAACATTAACCTTCATTAAATTTGTTCAAAATCCAATTTGTTCGCGTCCAATAAGCTATAGGGAAAGGTGTTAATTATATAAACATTAATATTCAATTTATTAAATATTCTGCAAATGGTTGGCTGAATTAATCGTCGAAAATTTGTCGAAATCAATTTGAAAGTTACCTGAAAATCCGAAAACATAATCAGCTATTGTCATTAACAAAATAATAGTTAAAATGAATGAGCAATTGAACATAACCTAACACAATATTTCCAACCCAATGGTAATGAGTTTTGTAAAATCATTTTACCTGTAACATAATATCATAGAGAAATTAAAAATTCGATTATGAAAGGTAGTTCTCTAGTATTGTTCTTTCGCAGGTCATTTATCGAGGATGTCTAACAACATGCGCTTTTCAACTCTGAAGCATTTCGTGAACTCGCTTTCCGTGTAAAATTCAATTCGGATTTTGTGCATCACGGATAATTTGCATAGGCTATCAGGCATAGGTACTCAAGAACTTTCTCGATGTCTTCAATATCTTCTACAAAATGAACGGGTATATCCATATCAGTCATTCTGGGAATCTTCTGATCTCAAAGTTTACTTTGCGAAGTCCAAGTACAGAAAATGTGACTTGGAAATGAAGTCGCTTTCTAACCTCATAGTAACGACTATGTTATGGAAATAGCTACTTACAAGTTTCAAAGCCTAAGTCAAATTCTAAGTTTTGTTCATGAAAACTACCCTAAATAATCAAACCTATTTAAGAGATCCATAGGATGTAATCTGTAAAATCTTCTTCAAACTTAGCTATTTTTAAGTAAGTTTATTGTTTGGTAATTTGGGTGATTTTCTAGGCGTTATTAATATTTTTGGAAACTGAATTGGACTTCTTAGTAAATTGTGGATATAATGAAGTATTTTTGCAATGTTTCATTTAAAACAAACCACGGGGCATTGACAAGAAATCTTAGTTTTGATTGAAACGCTGCAATATATCTAGGTTCGAGTTGGCTGCAGTGCCCCAATGTTGTATTCCTTAAGTCCAGACTGATTTTAATATTGATTAATAAATCAATAGTTTATAAGCCAATGACAGACGACATTTTGCCTAGAAGCCAATAGGTATGCTTCATTTTGATGTCAAGGGCTTTTCATTTCTTTTTGACATGTGTCTTTGATGGAATTTATCTAGATGTAGACCAAGGTATTTTTCACAATCTGTCTGAAACTAAAACACTCTTGCCCTGGTTAGCGTTCCAACCAACAGTCCTAGCATCCGGGCTCTTAGGTAAACTACCTGGCTCAACCCCCTTCGCCGAAGGTTGAGATGTGTCTTTCTTGAGCATCGTAAAAGCGAAATAATTGTAATGTATTTTTCAGCACGACTAGTAATGGAACTTCTTAACTGTTCATTGACAGGATAGTTTTACTTTGCCCTACGCGTACCGCAAAAAGGGATGGTCATATAAAACAACTGGGTTCTACGAAGTAAATAAGACACTGGCTGCCACTTCAAATATTAAGACTAGTCCCAAAAATGTGTAGTTGCAAGTTTCCATGAATTTGTACGAAAACTATTGTAAGCAACTGGTACGAAGGTGTTTTGGTGTATTCATTTCAGGGTCCACGTTTCATTCGAACACTAACACGTGCCACTTTCTGTACTGGTTAGGAAATAACTATTGACGGTTGAAATCCCTTCGCTCATTTGCTGCCTTACTTTGTGGCACGTCCGTCCTTACGCAGGGCGGGTGATGGCGCCGATCGCCGAGCTGGACCTGCTCAAGTGCTCCCCGCCGCGCTACTGCGTGCTGTCGCCCGAGGAGCTGGACCTGGAGGTGCGCGTGTCGTCGTCGGCGGTGCGCTCGCTGTGGGAGGCGCCGAGCGACGACGAGGAGGACATGGACGACTTCGTGCCGCGCCCCGGCACCTCCACGCCCATCAAGACACGCTGCCAGGACTCGCGGTAAGGGCCGCCTTCGCACCGAGACACTGGGCGTGGGAAAGGGAGGATTCGTGAGTCGCAACGTTACGGGCGTCGGTAGCCGTGATTGTCAACATTTAGGGTCCCTTCTCACGTCGCCACCGCTGCGCGCTTTCGAACACCGCGGCTCCTAGCAGAGCATTGATTTGAATGGAGATCTTCGTACATGCGGCGGGTTTGCGCCGCTGCGGCGTTCGGCGGCGAACTCTCGTTGCGTGAAGCGCAGGAGGGTATATGCGCCACGGCTAGAACACAGCTTCAAATGATGGTATTCCCACTGAGCTACCGGTCGCGGCGTTTTACCTGCTGCGGTCCCTTTGTTCATCGTCGCTGGAGGGTCGGCGAAACCTACCCCTGCCGAACCCACCCCCTTTCACGCCGGGCGGCGTGGCGAGCAGCGGTGGCAGCGTCGGAAGGGCTGTACTGCTTGACGGAAGCTCACCGCCGTGGGGACATGGGAAGGTCCCTTTACGACGCTACAGCGGCGCGTTTCCGATAAGCGGCAGGGCTCTTCCCACACCGCACTGCCGTAAAAGGGTAGACTCTGCAGGAGTAGGTTCCGCCGACCCTCCGGCGTCGAAGAACAAAGGGACCAGATAAAACGCCGTGACCGGCGGCGCAGTGGGAATACCTTCATTTAAAGCTATGTTCTGATAAGGGTGGCGCGTACGCCCTTCTGCACTTTTCGTGGCGGGGGTCCACCGTCGAACGCAGCAGTAGCGCGAGCCCACCGCATGGGGGAAGACCTCCATTGAAACCAATGCTCTGCCACGAGCCCCGCGACTTTCGGAAGCGCGCCGCGTTGTCAACGTGAGAAGGGTCCCTTAGGGTGCCTTCACACGCAGCCACTCGGCGGCGCCACCACCGAGAAGTGGCGGAGCCCTACCCACACAGCCAACGACGGGCGCCACCGACGGAAGACTGGAGGGGTAGGTTTCGTGAGTGGGACCAACGTGGGCTCAGGCAGTTGACAAGCAACGGCGGCGGCGAACAAAGGCGGAAGCAGGCAAAGATCGGTTCAGCGCCGCTTCTGTGGCGCGTCTCGTGTGAACGCTGCCATTTGGATCCGTGTTCTGTTAGTGTTGGCGCGAAGGCGATTCTGCGCTGCTGCTAGCCGGAGTCCGAAACCGAGTGCTACAGCACCGCGACTAAGGCGCTCGTGTGAAGACCTCCATTTAAACCAATGCTTTGCTAGCCAACGCTACAAAGCGCTGCTGGCTGGCGCCGTGGGAAGGGGCTCAGACATTTAAAAACCTTTTCTTCGAGCGGTGGTGCGAAAGCACGTGCTGCTGGTGGTGGTAGGTGCCCGCCAATGAACGCCGGAATAGCGCCACTCGTGTCAACATCTCCTTTTACTCAAATGCATTGCCAGCAGACGTGCCACTCGGAAGCGCATCTGAGTGCCTCCATGTGAATGGGGCACTAAGCTCAGAGGCGCGTTGGAGTGGTCTAGTGCGAAGGCTGCCATTTAAGACTATGGTCTGCTGGCGGTGGCGAGAAGGCGCGTCTGCTCTGCTGGGGGTGGCAGTGCATCAGTACGAACCGAATTACTCTTCTTTTTAACGAACGATTTCCAAGTTTTTTAAATCATTCGCATTTGCAGATTCCAGAACAGAAGGCTCATTACGCATGCATTCGCTAAGCCATACCTTTTATACTATTGAAAATTATTTATACTATTATATATTATATACTATTCAAAATTATTTATGCTATTTTTATACTATTGAATTGAATTGTCAAATTTTTGAAGTTTTCTTTAATTCAGAGAGTTCAAAGAAAATGAGACCTCCGTCATTCTTTTGAGCTCTTTCTTCCATCCGTGTATAAAATTTGGAGAAAAAATATGATTTTAAGATTAAAAAAAATCATGAATGTCAGACATAAATTCGAAAAACTACTAGTTTTTAAACAAAATAGTACATGATTTTTTTAAATTTCTGATTTTTTAAAACTAAATTTAAAGCAAAAATTGCTTTCCTTAAATTTGTAGTTTTGAAATGCTAACATTTGTAATTTTCGAAAATACAGAGAGTTTGATGAAAATGATACTACCACCATATTTTTGTCCGTCCCTTAATACATGCGAGGAGAAAATATAAAGAAAAAAATTGGTTTAAAAACATTAAAAATTATTTTTTTTAAATGCCTATATTTCGCGCAAAATTACAAGGAAACCACTCATTTTTGATAAATGGAACATGACCTTATATCAAGATATTTTTTTAAAGAACAGATTTCATAAAGATCTTTATCTTAAATATTGTTCCTATAATAAAAATAATAATAATAATAATAATAATAATAATAATAATAATAATAATAATAATAATAATA
>BOPP01000044.1:8377144-8405758 GCA_017312745.1 Gryllus bimaculatus
TATATATATATATAATGGATATTTGAAATTTAAATATCAGATTTTGCTGCTGAAGTAAAAAAAATACATCAATGATGAATGATGACGGCTCGATATACTATTTGGACACGAATTACATCATACTATACAACATCGTACAGCTGTGGAAACGATTACTGCATTTTAATATAAAATACTTAATATTAATTTGCTTCCGAGTATGCAGGACCGGCCACACGGGTGAAAACACCAGCGTGATCCTCATAATATTAGCAATAAATAATTAGTTTGCCGTTTGGACTTTTAATGATTGTAATTATTGATGCCGCTGGATATTGCTGTTGGGATTATGGTCGATTTTGCAAATTCAAATGTTTTTAACTACCAACATTTTAGAGTCCGTCGTAATGGTTACCTTTCCATTCCAGATGTTTGAGAAGAGTCGCTTCAGTAGGAAGGGCATTGCCATTTGCAGCTTAGACATATGTTGAGAGCTAGATCAACTACCGCAGATCTCTTAGTTGCCTTCACACGGAGCCTCTGTGGAGCCACCGAAAAGCGAGCCACTGAGTCGATTACGCGCAGCCACCGCAGATCGCCACCGACCACAAGGAAGGTTTTGTGAGTCACACCACTGTGGTCTCCGGAGACAGCCAGAGGTAAAAATCGGTTCAGTGGCGCGTCGTGTGAAGGATGCTACGTAGATGTGTGTTCAGCTGGCGATGGCGTGGACACGCGTCTGCGCTGCGGGAGTCCGAAACCGAGCGGAAATGCAACGCGACTACATCGCTTGTGTGAATACCTCCATTTAAACCAATCATTTCCCGGCTGAAAAGCCAGACAAAAGCGCTGCCGAGAAGTTCCATGTAAATGAGCTCTTAGCTATGCACCGGAGAACGGGCCATTTCGAATTGAATGCAGAAATGAATGCTTAACTGAAATGAAAACTTGTCTTAATTTTGAATTAGTCATCCTTTTAAGGTTAAGACCGGCTCATGTGAAGGCTTTTAGATTCAACAAAATTCTTAGTATTTCATTTATATTTTACTAGAATATCTGCTAGCCGTGGCGCGAACGGCTTCTGCTGGCCGGAGCCCGCTACCGATCTCCACAACAACGCGACCACGCCTCTGGTATGAATACCTCCACTTAAACCAATTGCTTCGCCAGCAGACGTGCCACTCGGAAGCGCTGCTGAATGCCGCCGTGAAAAGGGGCCATTAAAAAGCTAAGCCCAGTGGCAAATCGGCTCCTGGTCGCATGCTGACGTTTAAAATCGCATCCTTTCGGCGGTGGTCCGGAAGCCCGCCTGCGCTGCTTGTGACGGGTGTCCCCGACTGAACGCGGGAGAAGCGTTGTTCGATCTCCATTTAAACCAATGCTTTGCCAGCCGGCGCGCCACTCGGAAGCGCTGCCGAGTGGCGGCGTGTGAAGGGGCCCTTCGCAGGCGTTGGCAGTGGCGCGTGGCGTGCGCTGCGCAGGTGGGAAGCGGAGCCGGCGCTGACGCGCTCGCTGGCGCTGGCGGCGGCGTCCGTGTGCTCGAGCGAGACCGTCCCGCTGTACCGCTGTTCGTCGGAGGCGTCGTCGACCGTGCGCTCGGCGTCGCCGCCCAGCAGCGCGTCGCCCGCGCCCTGCTTCCTGGCGACGGCTGCCGCCGCCGCGGCCTCCGTCGGCTCCGCGCGCGCCGACTCCCCGCCCGGCCGCCGCCTGCGCGCCGCCCCGTCCGACGCCGCCCACTTCGACCGCCTGCTGCGCATCATCGTGGACGAGGAGAAGTGGCGCGTCGCCGACGCGGCGCTGCTGCACCAGCCCGTGCTGCTCGCCGCGGACGACCTCGACTGGTTCCGGCACATGCACCCCGAACGCTACGACGAGGTACGTGACGTCCTAGTGGCCATGTTGCTTCCCTTGGCCTTTCGTTTGTGCGCGACGATGGTGTAACTGTTGGCGTATCGGACTGTTGTACCCAAGTTGGCGGGTTCAAACCCGATCGAAGACGTGGATTTTTAAGGACGAAAAAAATCCTTCCTTTGGAGGGGAAGTAAAGCCGGCTGTCCCATGTTAGTTGATTTACTTGCATGTAAAAGATCCTCAAGCCTAAATGACGCCTATGAGCATTCAAATCTCCTGTTTCTGGCCCAAGAAATACCTCCTTTCTCTGCTAGTTGGTGAAAGGAGCGTAGCGAAATTTGCGTGGTCAGACGGGAGAGCAGGCTTCATGGCCTGAGTCTCGCCACGTAAAATAAGGAATTTATTCAATTCAATTCAATTTAATTCTAAGCTAACGACTGGCGAACCAAATCCAATTAGGTTTGATCATTCTCCTCCCATATGTGTATCAATTACTTATTTTTATTATAAACATTTCAGGTTTTACAAAGTTCAGTTCACACAGTACATTTGTATTGTTCGCTTAATATAAACCTGTATTATTCCACACAGGTTATTAATACCTTTGTGGAATTGGAGTTCGCAGCGCGATACTGATGAGATACTTCAGATACGTAAGATCGCAACCTCGTCCAACGCAACCTGAAGGTTTAAAATGTCTTTCCACAACTGGTCGTATTGGCAGCCATTCCCCGATTTCGTAGTACCTACATGATTGATTTAAACGCGTCAGTCATTACTACATTCTGAAATGAAATAATTATAGGCATTCAGGCTGCAAAATATTGCTTAGATAATTGGGAGAGCATTTGCAGAAACTGTACCAAGCATTCCTTCCCATCGCATTTCTGTGTTCTCATCAGAAGAGGAGATTCTGAAAAGACTACACCCAATCGACACGATTAACACCTCGGCGTAAGAATCATTATGTATTGAAGAAATTGCTATGGTTGCCTTTGTCTGGACGAAAATAGGAGTTATTGCCAACAATATTCTTCAATAGCAGCTTTCGATGGCTCAGCCATCATCATCAGTTTCCTGCTGTATAGAAGCCACAAAACGACTACTTGTTGGACAGCTTGGTCGAATTCGGTTGCTGTCTGGAGAAGAATAGCGACCGGCTTCTCTGATCAGTAGTTTTCCGGGTTTCTCCGATTATTTACAGGCAAATGCCGGTGTAGTATCCTAACGGTTCACTTATCGCACCCGATCTTTTCTTCTCCTTTCTCCTAACCTCAGTCCTTACACACACAGCACTGCTGCACATGCTTGGCGGCTGGTCGGGAGCTTACATCTTGTCCTGGCTGGGGGGGGGGGTGTCCCACAGGTGGGAGATACCTGGTTGGGGAAAACCCCGCTGACAGGTAGGTCGGCACCGGATCTCACCATCCTGCGGTGGCCATCTCCAGACAAAAAGAACATACACTACACTTACGGTACTAATATTCTTAGCCGTTGTCGCGTTCGGAATCACTAATTAATCAATCAATCAACGAAGGAAATATTCAAAACTAATCGATGGGATATTCCAATCTATAGAATCCAATTAAATTGGCAGAGTTGACTCGGGGCCTATGCATCCTCCATGAGATCGTTTGCATGGCTTCTTATATTGTTGGCTATCCGGGATGAGCCGCGTCTCGGTCAATTGTACTGACGTTTCGGCCATCTTGCTGTGGCCTTCTTCAGTACTATACTGCGCAACAGTATAGCTCAGCTGCATAATTCGGCAGTATAGCTCTGAAGAAGGCCACTGCAAGATGGCCGAAACATCAGCACAATTGACCGAGACGCGGCTCATCCCGGATAGCCAAGAATGTAATGACTCCGGCCGCGGAAGCCTACGAACGCAGAATATTTCTTGCCTACACGTCCTTCCTTCAATTAAAAAATTGTCCCTAACCTTATTGTTAGGTGGACCCCCCATCGCTAACTAATTATAATTATAATTATCATACATTTTATTATATAACACAAGATTAACACAACTCGTTCTTACAGCTTTATAATTTATTTATACTTCTTAATGGGTGAAGGGTCTAGTCGCGTAACATAGTTATTTAGGGTAGTTACAATTGCATTTCCGCGCGTTACAAGTGCTTCTTTCAGAAAAAATTAAAATATTGTTCAAGCTTAAGGTAAACTATCCGTTTCAAACTCGTAGATTTTTGAGTTCATTTAAATCGATTGGGAAATATCAATTCTGGAGGAAATCGGCTGATCGGTTTAGGCGGTAGCATTGGCAACTGTCAAACAGGCAGACGTTTTGCTGTCAATCAATTTTTTGCAATCAAGGACCCGCAAAACATGGATTCTAACACAGCGTGTGAGAGGAAGTACCCAGGATCAAGATTTATGCAATTTGTCTATACCAGGGCCCGGAAATAAAAGTTGTTTCTGAGTAAAATATGCCGTTTTCCGGTCTCCGATATAATATTTTATATTCTTATGAAGTAAGGGCGAGAAAGTAAAAATTATAAGCTAATATCCATGTAATCAAGGCAAGCTTATGTGAAATCGTTCTTGTTTTTATGTATAATGTGCAGCAAATATTGTAATAGTTAAATTTATTCGCGTTGATTCATTTGTACAAGTATGACCCCTAAAAATTGTTCCTATCATTGAAAATACAGAAATACACCACATGTGCTTGGTTTGAACTGGTTAAATTGGAATTTCTAAAGTTACAGCACATTTGTTATTAGGGCAGGAAATGCAATGGTTTAATATTACGCAACCATTTTCAGTAATGAGTGTGTGCCATTTTTACATTTCTAGTTTATCGAAACTTTCTTGTAGATGTACTTATATATGGAGTAATCTAGGTAGTACAGAAGAAGTTATAATGCTGAGGAAACTCGATATCGGATTTAAACGGAAATACACTTTTCTGGAAACCAGTGATTTCGAAAAAGTGTTTGGTTTTTATAAAACTTCCGTCCGTGTGTCTGTCCTTCTATCTCTCCTTTCGTCTGTGAACAATGCTAGCACCTAACAATTCGTAAGATTTTTTTTCCAATATGAATATTCCCTGGACAATCTGACCCGATTCAAGTCACCAGGAGAGGTGGCTCATGGCATCAATTGATGTCAGTGCTGTGCCTCTGACCTGGAGGTCCTAGGTTCCAGTCCCGCGAGTTGCAGGATGTTGGACACGTTAGTCAGCTAGATCGCATTCTATCTGAAGGAAGATTCTAGAGGCTGGCTGCTCTGATCGGTAGTTTTCCGCGTTTTTTTTTTGTTTGTTTTTTCGAGCAATACCAACACGAATGCAGTACCTTACCAAACGGGCCACGGACCGCGCAAGATGTTTCCTTCCTCTTTCTTGTCCTATCCTCACCGATTACATACATTTAACCTAACCTTCGCTACCCTACCCTACTGCCGGGCGACCGGTCGGGAGCATAGAGCTTGTCGTTGCTGGGAAGGTGCCCCGTTGGTGGGAGATACCGGTTGGGGAAGTCCCCGCAGCCGACGGAAGATTCGGAAAAAACATTCCCTACACATACGGGACTAATGATTTAGGCAGTTGACGCGCAAGGAATCAATCACAAACAATCAAACCCGTCTCATGGCTGCGATTTTGAATAACATTCTTTAAATTTTGGTGGTACTTAGGACCGCTGGAACATTTTCAATGTTGTTTTCAAAAATTTCTGCCACCGGAGAACATACGCCGAATTGTAGAATAAAGATTCTGTCTCTCTGTCACATAGTTAATATTCACTATACCTGCTATTTGTATACATTATTGAATTTCTGAGTTCAAGTGGTTCACATAATGTCTCGTTTCTCAAATCGAGTCTTTGCGTTCCAGTCGCCTCTCTGCACAAAGCTTTTACAGATTCTTATTATAGTCATAGTCATATAGTGCGAAGGCCGCCGTCGATCTGGATATCTTTCAGCATACAGTAATTCACTTTTCTTTGCATTTCTGCCACATTCACCGTTCACCGGAATTAGGTCCAGCTTCTCCCCGTTCGTATACATCTTCTTGGATATTTCTGCACTATTTCACTGCGTTTACAAATTTCTTCTAAATCTGGAGAGTTCCCGTTTAGTTCAGACTGCATTTCCTTTCTTCGCCGCCCTTTTATTCTACCTACCCTTCTTACGTCACTTCGAGGCATCATGTCCAGTTTTCCCACTTTACTCGGCTGACGCAACGGAAGGAATGGTCTCGCCGCATATCACCTGGAATTTCTCGTTCAGATGACGGAAAACAGCAGTCGGCGTGCGTCTTTAAAACTCTTAATTTCTCGAACATTTTGTTATCTAACATATGGGGTTATTCATATTTACGAACTCGTCTCTTTACGCTTGTTACGATGAGCTAAAAAAATCTGTATGGTTCCATTTAAAAAATCGAAGTTGAGTCAATGTCTCTGCAACAAAAAATGCATTAGACTAATATTATTCATGACCATATGGGTCCCTTGCATAAAGTAATTTGAGTGAAAATCGCATCTCAGTATCTGCAACGGTTCAGGAGAAAATGGAATGGAACATCTTAGGTTGCCCACACGGTATATACTTTGCATCACAGAAACATACATATAATAATTTCACATTCATTATTTCTGGTTACAGTATAATTAGAAACGATCGATCTAATCAAAAAGGGACAGATTGCTCCTTATCATTATCGTTATTTTATTATATATTATTATTATTATTATTATATTATTATTATATATTATATATTATTAGTATATTATAATATATATTATATTATATTATATTATATATATTATAATATATATATTATATAATATATATTATATTATATTATATATATTAATATCTTGCGTACAAATACAAATAAACTAAATTTTCACTAAACAATAGTAATAACAATCATTACAGCACATAAAGCGTTCCAAATTGATATGCAAAATACCAGCATTGCTGCATATTCTAACTGAACTCTCCCACTATATTGTCCCTCAACGCTTGGTTCTCCTAATTGGGATGTAATACCACTAACGCAGGGAGGCAAATGCGCCATATAATCACAAAACCTAACTCCCCTACCATTAATCTCCCCAGAGCCAACAAATTATCCCCACGATCAGATTAGAATGCCCGATGTATTGGAAATAGCAGTTTCAAACTTTCAATCAATATTTTATTCTTCACCATGTTTTGAAATGGTCTCGGTTCATTTATCCATTTCATTTCCACACATCGAGCCTCCTCCAATCATTCCATCATCCGCATTAAATACGAACATCAATTTGAAACACTACAGAAAAATATGGAGAAAAAAATCCCCATTTAAAAAACCTATCGCCTCCAAATTAGATAGCAAGAATTATTTAAAGAATATACTACAGAAACAACAAATTGCTTCAAAGAGGTAAAACAGCCTCCAAAACGTGCTAGAAAAATATTTAAACAAATAAGAGTAATGATCAATACCAGAAGCAGAGTACAAAAAAATTGTTTAATAATAGAATCAGGCATCTAAGAAGTAATGAAACTTCTTAAATGCAATATTTATTTATAATATATTATATTATATTATATTACATTGTATTATTAAAAATTGTATGTAACGAACTATAGACAGCAGTATGCTCTGTGAAAATTTCTAAAACTCTGAGATCTCAATCCTAATCCATAAAAGTTGAATTCTGAATATAGATGAAAATGAGCGTTTTTGCCAAGAATTGATAAGAAAATAATCGCCCTCATATGATAAAAACTGCAAAGACAAATGAACTTCAGAGTTAGGCTATTATCCCTCATCGTTCCCCTCGAATTGATTTACTGTCGCGAGAACATGCAGAATGAAAGTTTGAATAAGTATATTTCCCAGTGTACACTATTAAACGTGCGTAGACACTTATGTAAAGAAGGAGAACAAGAAGCCATTTCAGCATTCGCTCAATGGCTCGAGGAAGCCTGATCGAGATGAGGGCATTTGGCTCCGAATCTGAGGTACAATTCTTGTTAAATAAAAAAATGACGTTATTGGTATGGAGAGACTCGGGCCGTGAGGCCCGCTCTTTCGCCTAACCACATGCCGTAAAATACACAAAGGAGTAATATAGTATACATGTAACCAGTGGTGCTAAAACAGCACATACTATCTCGCCATTAGTAATGGTTATGTAATACTATTTATACCACAACTTCCCCACGAATTACTTTTTGTAAAACTCATTTGAAATCGAGAAACATTTGGTGCGTAAAATAAGCAGTATGTGAGAAAGTAAAATAATTCAAATAAATAATACGATACTGATCGAATGGGCAAACAAATGCAAATAGATCGTATATAATAGAAATTATTAAACACTATTGATTTGTAATATTCTACAAATATATAACAGCATTCGTTTTTATTAACGCGAACGAAAAGCAACCGTTGTAACCGCCTTCTATTACCTTTGTGACGTTACAACAATGGGTAACCACAACCAACAATGACCGTTCGTCTATTCGTTTTCACACTTTATTTCCTTAAATGTGATTCCCATATCTAATGGGGATTAACATACATGCACAATAATAAATACAAACACCATCTCTGCCGTTACTACGGTAAATTAATTGCTATAATCTTAGATTTTGTACTGAGCAAGCGGCTTTTTGAAACTTTTACCATTCCGGGAGCGAAAGATGTTGATATTGTAAAATCACTCTCTTTAAGCGTGTTGGAGTGAGTTATTTAACTATTTCGCGTAGAGAAATGCATTTCTCTTAAGAAAACACTTATTAGACATTAAATATTCTTTTTGTGAATTTTTCTATGATGTAATAAAAGGCACAGTTGTTCGAAATATAAAATCATGTCCAATTTTTTTCTTATCCAAATAAATAAGAAAAATTACGAAAAATTTTGGCTGTACATTCTCATATCTGTTTTCATATTTCATTGATGCCCTTCACACTATCCATTGAAGAGTTTGCAATTCATTCACAGGGCTTATTCGTTTATACCTCGTTCTACGATGTTGTACTGAGCCGCTTCCTTCTTAAAACGGCTCCACACATTCGATATTTACAGAGTAGCGAGTAACTGATCTTCCAACCCCGAGCTGCTGATGTGTTCGGCGACTGCTCGCTTCGTAAAGACTGCTCGTGTCCTAATGACCGACCGCGGTGGCTAGCACCGAATGTTCGTCGTACGGTAAATAGCAAGTGTCACGACGTCGTGATAGGCTAAGAACACTGTCACGGAGTTTCTAATTACATGTTTTATTATCAGTAATTCACTATTCAATATTAACAAACTCCTAAGGTACACTTTTTACCTTACACTCCGCAGTTTCTAACCCATTAGGCAAGTCGCCCAAGTACGGCAAGACTCCAAAGAACCTCAGCGAGCGAACATTCGCGCCGTCTCTGGTCTCCCTGGCGAAATCCATACCTCGTAAAGGCGAGGCTTGCGATTACACCCACATGGGTGAACAATGTGCATCTGCACCGAGATTCCTCTCGAACGCCCAAGTCCCCGGCTGTTTCCTCCGCTAGCCTGCATCGCAGAACCTTCCCGCTCTAGACTCGTCGGACTGCCTCATCTCGTTACGGAGTTGTGGGGCCGGGTGCGAAACAGGGCCCGCTCGGCTGTTGCTCCGAGGGCTGGCCGTCACACATCACCCCCCTCCCACCATTATCTGACACCCGCCTCCCAATCACACGCACCCGGCCCGCTCCCTTCGGGCCCACGGACCTATGGTGGCCGTCAGCCTGGCGCCAACAGGACCAGTTGGTCGCCCCGGCGCGGCAGCCGCATACCCTAGCGCGCGTGCGACCAAGCAAAATACTTTTACACAAGCAACCCAGTCACAATACTCGGGATTCGGCGAGCAGTTGCTTGTTACTCGCCGAGTGCCGAATGTTTGATTAGTAATTCCGGGCGCCGTAGGTCATTAGTCGTGTTAGTATAGTTAATGTTTATATTGCGGAAGATGGCGGTGATATTCTCCCGCTGGTTACCAAGATCCGGCGCTAGCCTACGTCGGCTTGCAGGGATTTTCCCCAACCAGTTATCTCCCACCAGCGTGGCACTGCCCCAGCCGGAACAAGCTCTGGCTTCCTTACTAGTCTCCCATCATATGTGATAATGTAGTCCATGTAAATGTATATTGTATCGTATTAGCCAGCGTATCTCGTGGCATCTATTTGGGGACGCTTGGTAAGGGATTAGTAAGAGGAAACTCCTCGCCACAGGAGGGAGAAAAGGGTTTTCCTTAAAGCAGGATCGCGGAAACGGGAGACACGAGGCTTTGGGGTCTTCCGGTCTTAAGAAACGGAGACCCAAACCCTCAATGGCCAGTAATAGAGCGGCATGACGTAGTAGGTCACGTGAGCCTCGACTATATAAGGGAGTGCACAGAGCCAGTAGGTGGGTTCTGGAGACAGTGGGAGAACCTCGAGCATTTGCACAAAACTTGGCGCCACGACGATGCATCGGCCTGTGGAGGACTTTGTGTCCTTGGGTGACTGCGGTCACGTGGGAGCGATGCTGTGTGCGTGCTCAGAGGTGAGGAGTGGTTGAGTGCCATGACTCATGCTGATTCTCAATCAGATAAGATCTCTCCTGCGATCGAGGCAAACCATTACTTGGTACGCCAGTACGGACTTTGTGTCCCAGTGTGACATCCGGTCATGGAAGCTTGGCTTTGTGCGCGCTTCAGAAGTAGGAGTGCCACAGGTTCGAAACCGATCATCAATCGGGTTTGAATCGCTCCCTATCAGGGGATAGTAGGTCTATCAGAGCTAGGGTGTAAGAAGGAAATTCATTGTAAATATTTGTTGTGTTTTCTTTGTAAATAAATATTTGTTATATGAAAGCTCTGGGTCTGTGTTCGCTGTGAGTATCCATGACGTCACAATATGTATACGAGTGTGTAAGAGGTGAGGATTGGACAAGGAAGTGTAGAAATCATCGCGCGCGGCCCACGTTTCGTTTGTTACGGTACTGATCCGGGTTCGCTTGGTGTTGATCCGAGAAACCACGTCAAACTACCGATCAGCTGGCCGCTAGAATTCTTCTCCAGACAGCGACTGAATTCGACCTAGCTATTGTGACGTAGTGAAATAAGAATAAATTCAGATAACAATAATATAATAAGTATATTGAAAAGTTACAAACAGTTACAATAATTTGCTAAAATTTAAACCCTTTTCCTTTTCTCCGCAACCTTTTCTTTCCCAGTACCCTGCTTTACCGCAGAAAAAAGCTACGCGTGATGCGAGCTGTCGGACTTTCGTCCCGTGACTATCACCGTCACATGGCCTGACGCCAAAATTTAAACGGTCGCCGTCCGGCGGACCGCGTGCCTACAGCACCCGAGATCGTCTGGCCCTTACAGTCCGGACATCTCGCCCACACTCCTACTCTCCCCGTACCTACTCGTCCTACGCCCTCCGATGCAAACTGAATGAGAACGCGGGCGCAGATGGCGCCGCGTTAAATAGTTGGGGCCTACACCCCCACCACACAAGTTTCCTAGGTAGGCACGCCTGCTGTCGGCAAGCGAGGGCTCGTTTGCTAGCTTCCTAGGAGTTTACAGCCTAAGGGTATTTTTGGCTCTGCTACGCTGTCTGTGTCAGATGCCAGAGTGCAAAATCCTTGAAGTTCAGGCTCAACCCTTTCCTCTCCTGCAACGTGCTTTCACCAACCTAACGGTTCTGAGCCTCGTGTTAACGACGCCACACTATAATATAGATAACTGTCCATTGAAGATTTGCAATTCATCTTGCTGGGCTTATTCGTTTAGAGCTCGTTGTACGATGTTGTAGAAAGCCGTTCCCTCTTTGGTGCACTGCCGTATTTGCTTGGCAGATGCTGAACCTGAACTGCCTGGCTTGCGACGTGCTGGACTTTGAGCAGCAGCTGGACGAGGACACAAAGACGTGCAACCAGAGCGCGCAGGAGAGCTGGGTGGACAAGACGTCGGCGGAGACGGAGCGCGAGTCGGCGGCGCGGTCGGCGCTGGAGCCCAAGCGCTCGGCGCCCATCGTCTTCACGTCGACGACGGTGCCCGAGAGCTCGGGGGTGCTGCACGTGCCGGCGCAGCCCAGCCGGCCGGCGTCCTCGCCCGACAGCCGCAGCGCCTCCGAGCACACGGCCGCCACCGCCATCCTGCGCTTCCCCGAGCCCTCGGCCCTCCCGCCCGACGCCGGCCGCCACCCCTCGGCGTCTCCCTCGCCCTCGCCCCATGCCCTCGGCCCGCGGCCTCGCCGTCGCCCACCCCCTCCCCACGCCCCTCCCCTCGCCGCGCCCACGCCGAGCCCGACGCCTGCCGGGCCCGACGCCCCGCGGCGGCCGGGCGCGGCGGGGCGGCGCGGCGCCGCCGACTCGCGGCCGTGCCGCCGCCTCTACCGCGACGTTTGCTGCCAGCAGCGCGCGGAGCGCCGCCCCGAAGCCGCCGCCGCCGCCCCGCCCGCCGCCGGCGCTGTGGCCGCTTGCTGTCGCTGGCGGTGGCGAGCCCGTCTGGAGCAGGACCTGCCGCCCCCGCCAAACTCGACTGCGCGCTGGCGAAGCCGCCTTCGCCCACGCGGCCCGCGCCCGCTCACCGAGCCGCTCCTGCCACAAGGCCGCGCCCGGGAGGAAGGCTGCTCCGCGCACAAGGCGCGCGCCCCCGCCGCCGCCGCCCCCGCCGCCGCCCGCCCCCAAGGAGCGAATGCACGCCGCGTGAGTACCCACACAATCACTCACTCCAACATAGTATACTGTACATTCTAGAGAAGTTAAACATACAAGAGCTTCGAAATAATTTCGGCGAAGTGCGCCTCGGTGCAAATCAGTGTAAGCGACGTATATTTGGTCTAATGCATACATCTGAGACAGATCCGCGCGACCTACGTGCTCGCCTGGGAAGCCTGGCGCTCCTACGTGCAAGGGCAACTTCCCCTCACTCTACAGTCATTTCCCCTCCTAACCCAGAAGGGGGGTACAAGCGTATGCTGTAGCGGCTAGTATATAACGCAATGGTAAACGCGAAACGCACTCAAAGTATCATGGCGAATGATATCTTCTAACGAAAGCATGTTTGCGGGATGTCTACAATCAATAGACTTCTCAAAAAAAAAAAAAAAAGTGATGGGCCAGGGATCCAGCTATGTACCGCGAGCTCTAGTAAACTAGTTACCTTGCGTGCGACCTTGACGTGGCTGACTTACACCAAAGCGACTTCTTTAATTCCATGAATTACCAGCGCAAGTTTTCAGGACGAATTTAATTCCATGTGTCCACTCAAGCGAATAATCAACGTTTTCTGAATGGATCTCATTGTGGACTACTGCGCCCAGATTCAAGAGAAAGAGCAGGGGCACTAGGAGTAGAACGGGGGGCATCCACTTGTGTGTCCTTCTCGATCCGCTTTCACTTTGCCTTAGGATGAACGATACCGGAGTTTTACGAACACGCGGAATAGGTCCTGTTTGGGGGATACGGGCTTCGCCCTTGCGCGCGTACGCTAAAACTTTGAAATCGTTCGTCAAAAAGAAACGTTTAAATTGTGTCTAGGGGTTTTGTTCGGCTGTTTACTACGCTAACAATATCGACTCTTTCATCTGATTTCATAAATGTTTGCTTTATTTGATGCAACCTTTTTTTAAAGATCTTATTTTCGTGAGCGCAATTTCATGTTCCTTTATGAAGGTAAAAGTTGTCTTACGCATGAATTAAAGTACCTTGGTTTCAAATCGGTACTACATGCTGCAGGGGGCTCTCAATGAAGGAATATTTTGAAGAGACAAAATATGTGATTTGTGGGGAGATACACGCCGCTCCTCTTAATTCGCAATCCACTGGACGCCAGTGGTCGGAGATGTTTATCGCTTGATTCTCAGATCACCTGCCTTAACTCAAATAGGGCATTCTTAATAACTTAAAAGTAGTTTTTCCTTTTTTATAAAATTTTCTTCCAGATTTTGATAAATATTTTTAAAGATTTCTTTTATTCTCCAAATGTTCTGGTAAAGTAATGAAATGTATAATAAAAAATGATGAATAAATTATAAAATATACTGTCCGGAAGCGTCGTCACTGCAAATGAAAGAAGATAGAGAACTACGAAAACACTTCTATGTTCATAAAAATTAATCAAACTTATTTTACCCGTCTGAGTGATTATTAAAGAACACGGCAAACTCTCAAAATATTATTTTTTAGGGTTTATAAAAATCATTATTTTTAAAAAAATAAAAAGAATCGGATGTTTTTATACATGTTTTTATTCTTTCGCAATTTCATACTTATATTGATCGACTATTATATTTCTTCAAGAAGAAATGGAGAAAAATTAATTTAGACTAAATTAAAAATAAATAATTTATGTGTTGATTGTGATTTTTCAGAATGCACATGTATTCGGATTCCAACAATATTTTTGATTAATAAAGGATGCACGTATGTGAAGTACATTGTCTGCCCTTTATTAATAAATATTTTTGGAAACCAAATACGCCATTCATTTAATCCAAGGATAGTACCACTGGTTCGATAGCCAATTTGATTTTCGTTTCTCTCACTATATCGTTTCAGACTAGCTGACCCGCGAGTTCGTTCAGATCGATTAGGGAAATAAATTATGGAGAAAATCGTTTGAACTGTTTAGGTGCTAACGTTGACCGCAGAGGGATAGACGGACAGGCAGATAGACGTTTTTACCGTCAATCGATTTTTCAATAGCAAGGTCCCGCAAAATATAGATTCTGACTACCCAGCGTGTTAAGAGGAAGTAATTAGTTTATATCGATGGCTTGGTAATTAAACATTGAAGTCCAGTCTTGGTCATTTTTGAGCTAAGGGAGACACTTTTTTCATATCTTTCAGTGTTCAAAGATATTATGTTCTGTGACGATGGTGCGAGTGAGACACGACGTTATCTACAGATTTACTTACAAGTTTTTCTATACAATAATTACACTCCTGAGGAAGTAGTGATGCACTCCCATCACTGCACAGCCCTGAGGCTTACCCGCCTCTGGCTGACACAGATCCCAGCGGCCAACTTACCGCCGCTCCTGGTCTCTCATCCCGTGGCGAACAGCCACACCTCGCAGTCGAAGCTAGCGATAACCCCTGGCGGCTGACAAGTGACTTCCGCACCACGATTCGGTTCAAGCTCGAATATCCTCGGCTGTTACTCTCCCGCCGACTCGCGAGGGATCACGTGACTGACCACCCATACCGACGGCGTAATCTCATTACCGAAACTTGGGTTTGGTTGTAATTTGGAGCCCAGCTGCCATCCCTCGGGGAGGTCCCGGATCTTGGTGGCATTCCGCCTGCCGCCAAAGGACTTCTCCCGCCCCTTTGCCGCCCTCCCGACTTGTGGGGTCCAGGGGGCACGTTGGCATGACGTTACAGTTACATGGGTGATTTAGGAAGGTGTTGCACTTGCTGAAGATCGAAGCAGAGATTAATCTAATTTCCTTTGTTCCCTCATAAGAAATCATAAAAAGCCAGAGCCATATTTGTAGATTGCTGAAAATTTACAATGCAATTTGGATAGGTTACGTGTCTAATTCTTATTCGATAGAAAGCCTAATAGCTGTGCTCAGGGTGTTTCCTGAAGCTACGACGTACCTTGGAGCCGTGTGTGTTCAGGTTGTGACTGTTTTAGAGCGTGTTATTCGATTTGTGTGTGTGCTTGGCTTGCGTCTAGAAGCCAAAGTTTGATACTGGTAAAGCATACTATTATTTGTCCCCAATAACGGTATCGGTAGAATGTGAATAGGGTAAAAAAGCACACGATGATTCAAAAGTGTTGTGTTCCATTTTGCGACGGCAATTATACCACCACAAATGGACCTGAGAATGCACACGTGTTCCTGAAATAAGGAAGAGATGCTGAACTGAGAAAGATTTGTCGCTACATGATATTCTACGAAAGGATTATGTAGTGACTGGAAATTCAAGGGTAAGAACAAGTATTTGTGTAAATGTAGCAAAAATTGTAATATTTAAATTACTTAACCCCTTACTTACGATTCTAATTATGGATTATCATTATGGGTCTTTATACTATTTTTTATTAATATTCAATTCTTTCTAGGTCTGCCACAAACATTTCAAACAATGTGATATCCTCTGGGAAGTCAGTGCTGTGAATGAAAAAAATAACAAGGAAAGTAGTGTGTGCACCATTATCCAGATCCCATTGGCTTCTGAAGCAGTACCTTGTACTTGTTTTTCTTACGTGTCGAATCTCCTGATGAACTGAAGAGAAAGATGAATCCAATTGAGGTATCCACTCAGAGGAGGAGCTAACCCACAAAATACAAAATCTCGATTTATGAACGCATTCAATTATGAAAACATAAAATATTTCAATAAATCGATGTTTTGAATTTTGGGGGTTAGCTCCCTCTCTCACTGGATGCCTCATTTTTCTCGACGCTGCACGCTCATAAAATAATCATCAGTAACTTTTGTGTATTTGCATGTTTCTTTGCTCCACATTGTGAACTGCTCTCAAGAAAATAAATGAAGTAAAAACGATATACCTTGTGAAATATTTTCACGGTACCTCTCGTTTCATATGTCGAAACAAGACATTAACTTCGAAATGATCACGATAAGTGTGTAGTACGCTGTAAACGGCGAAAGCTTATGAAGCACCGATTACCGATTATGAACGATACTTAATTTTTACTTTGATGGTGTCGTCTATTTTGCTGTTAATTTATGACATATACTTTCGAGAATCGATGTATTTAAACCCTATCAATTATTTAAAGTTGTCTAGTCCGTGCGCTGAAGTGTGGGAATCCGACCTCACGAAGTCGGATCCTCGCTGTTGACGTCAGCTCAGAGTTGTGAGGTCTGGTATCTGGGTGGTGACGCTGTATCTCAGGCTCGTCAGTGCTTTTCAGATGTCGAAACAAATGAAATGCCGTTGTCATGAATGGTTTTCTGTTGTTATGTGTGCTGTTTTCATTTCGCATGTGGTCGAGGAATGACATCTGAAATACGCAAACCAATTGGTTTACGAGCACGTAAAAGCTGACATCGCTGCACCCAACGTAAGGTTCGCCCCCACTCGCATTAGTTACGAACTTCATCTCTTCTAATTCTGAATGTCGGGGCCAAAACACAAGTATCAGTGTCGTGTAATCATGGCTTACTACGCCATTATCTTACTGTGCAATGGACATGAGCTTTTTTGTAAATATTTTAGTTTTCTTTAAGAATTGTAAAAGATCTGCTGCCTTTAGTAGTAGGTTTGAAAATTAGATCATTACTTTTTTTTATTAGATGAAACTCGCGTATGAAAATTTAACGTTTAATGTTTCAGGAAAATTTTTAATAATGTTTAGGAACTTGTGAAAAGTTTAACTAGTGTTGTAACTAGTTAAAAGATCATAATATTTTTATAATTACCATTTTGTCGTGGTAAAGAATGGGCAAATATTGTAATTCTGTGAAAACCATGCTTAGGTTTGTTTTGAATGTGTGTGTAGCTGATAGGTATACAAAGAATTCTTTGATAATTAGTCGAGCCACTTAGTGCGACAAATCTTCAACCCTTTTAGATATAAGAGCAGCTGAAGGTTGAATATAACAGTTTAGTTCCTCAATCTTATGTTTGGGTTTTAAGTCGGGATGAACATCTCGTGACGTGCAATCAGGTGCAATAATTGTTTCTTGACTTCTCGAGTGGAGCAAATTTAAGCAAAAAGCTGTTTCAATTCATTGAACATTCAGTCTTATTAATTCATTTACAAGTTAATTTTAGTAAGTAAACTAAGTAATATTATGGTTTACAATCATTTTATGCGTCTAGTAGGCCAAAAACATCTTAGAGTTTAATAATATTAAATACTACTTTAAAATTAAATTATTTTATAATTAGTGGCGAATTCTGCGATACACCGCGTATACCGGCGGCATTCCTAATTCGAAGAGTATAAGAAATGACTTCAGAGGTATGGTAATCCCCTAATATGCTATTGAGATTTTAACGTCTTTAAATGCAAAATAATAGTATTGTTTTGCTACTAGGAGCCAGTCTTCCGCAAGTTTCTGTGCTTTGAAGAACGTACATAAGAGGGTTTCACACAACCGCAGTAATCTTGTCAAACTCAAAGACCTTAGACTCCTTATGTTTCAAGGGTAGTGAAAGAGGAGGATGCGCGGCAGTGCTGTTGGTGATTGTGGTACAAAAAAATTATTAAGGACTGAATTTCATACTATCGGGTTTTCAAGAAAGCTCGAAATAAAAAGACTACGTTTGGCCTAGAACTTCCAGGTTTGTGTGCAAAATGCCACGACATGAAGCGAGAGTACAGCAGACATTTCTATATTCTAATTATTCTAGTCACAAATGGTTAACGGAATGCCCTACATCAGGTCTGAACAACGGCTGCTTCTGTGGGCATTCTGCACTCGGATGTATGGATATTGGGTACTGTCATTCTAAATTGCAACACATTATGGAATGTTTAGAGAAAATCAGAAGAGAATTCGAAAGTATTGGTCAAAATATTTCTTCTGTGGTGATAAATATACATGCACAAATGAAAAGGAAAACTAGCGATTTAAGTGAAAAAAGAATTTTCACGTTCAAAAGAATTTTCAATGAGATTTTGGACAATGTACTCAATCGGATAAGAAATAGATTTTCGGATTTGAAAAGTTTGTTTCAAATCACTTCTTGATTTCTCAAAACTTAAAGACTACAAAACATCTTTCCCTCATCTAGTTTCAAACCTTTTGAAATCCTATTGTTCAGACTTCGATTCAAGGCGCCTGTAAAATGAATTGACTGTTGTGTACTTGTCTGAAGATCAGACTTTCAAGCCAAATCTGTCAGATTGTACAAATCATGAACGAAAGAGACTGACGTGAGTCCGGAAGTATAGAAATCAGTTAGTTTTAATTGTATCATCAAGAACAACAAGTTGAACAGACATTTTTTCTCCTTGAATAAAGTGAAATCTCCCTTCAGATCAACTACGTACCAAGAAAGATTGATCTTCGTTGTCAATGGTGGCGATTGAAAATCTGTTTCTTTGTAAACTTCATAAAGATGTTCACGAACATTTTACACAGGCTGTTTTTGGACCCTTTGCTGAAGATATATCAACGAATAGAGCTGATATTCTATTAAACTCGGAGTGTACAATTATTTCTCCAGAATTCAAGTTTTATGTGTAAGGACACTTTTAAGGAAAACTATTGCAGAGGTAGCTTCCGTAAGATGCAGTATGCTTAAAATAATGTTCGGGATATAATAATAGGATTCGCCACTGGTTATAATATCATTTGTAGCGGAAACATAACAGGAGCGAGTATGAAACGGGAGGAAGATATGACGTATACACACCGTACACAAGGAGCACTTTCCATTCCTTTAGTGCTAGGTCCTCTATATTCGCCTTGATAAAGCCATGTGGATTAGTATGCGGATGGTTCTTTCCATTGCGTCGTTTCCGTTTTATACTTTGGTCGGCCGTCATCCGCTCTTCGCCTACGCCCTTCTCGATTTCTCAAAATGTATCTCCAGCTGGAGGCGCAGGCAGTTCGCGTACTCCGTGCAAAGAGGCACTGACGGCGGCAGGTCCATCTCGCACACGGCGGACATCATCTCGCCTGCCGCCACCTGCGTTCGTGTTGCCCGTCACCAATGCCAGCGTGTCCCACAGGCAGCGCCTGCGCCCGAACCACGGAGCGTCCGACACCAGCGACGGAAGGGCCCGCGTCTCTCATGTGGCAGACGGCAACTCGCCGGCCAGCGCGATCGTGTCGGCCGTCGCGAATGGCTGCGTGCCTCGTAGGCAGCGTCTGCGCTAGCGGCGAGGAGCGCCCGCGAGGCGGCCCAGGCGCCGTGGCGGGGGCGGCTCGCGCCTCCCACGCACCGCCAGGTGGGCGAGATCCGCAGCGGTGCTGGCGGGCCGCGGGAGCTGCGAGGACGGCTGGGCCAAGAAGCGCGTGGTGAGCGCTGGCCGCTTTGGGACGCCCTCCGGCTTGGGCGGCGCGGCGGCGACAACCGCGAAGTCGAAAGTAGTAGGAGGATTTGGACACAAACCTAGGATCTGAGACACTCGACTGACATGCCGGCGTCAACCGCAAATTCGAAAGTAGTAGGAGGGTTTGGACACAAACTATTATATGAGACACTCGACTGACATGCCGGCGTCAACCGCAAATTCGAAAGTAGTAGGAGGCCTTGGTCACAAACTAGGATCTGAGCTACTGAACTGACATGCCGCTCTATGATGCACGAGTGACGCAAACACTCTAGACATTACACTTGGTAAAATACTGACGTACTAATTTTTCAATTTTACTTTCTCACCACTGGTTACGTAGCGTTTATGCTGCGGGGGAAAACAGCGAATTTTCGACAGAAAAACTCTTATTTGTGGGCCCTGGTAACAAAAAGTTGACAAATCTTGTCCCTGTATTACAAGGTAGAGTGACTTAAGTTGTGTAGTCGGAATCCATGTTTTGGGGGTCCTTGAGATCGAAAAATAGACGACAAAATGTCTGTCTATGAAGAACGTTAGCGGTTAAACCGTAAGTAGGATTTTCGCCAAATTTGATATTCCCCCATGGATCTGGTTGATGTTGGGACCCTTGAATTTGAAACCTTAATTATAATTTTGTGGCAGGGGGTTATATGAAGATTTAAAAAAAATGATGGCTCCAATTTTTATTTTATTTTATTGGATAGTGCGAAGGGCGTTTCAAAAAATAGTGAAAGTATCATTTTCGTTGAAATCCCTAATTTTTCGAAAATTGCAAAACTTTAATTTTTTTCGACATCTTCCTACAACTAAAATATTGGGAGATTATTTCCTTATTGAAATGTTCTTTAAAACAGATTTTGAAATATTGAAGAATTTTGAATGTCATGTACAATTTTTCGAAAAATTCGCGTAATATTTGCGTGAAGAATAGCCAATTGTTATTTTTTTAACAAATATTTTCTCATCAAACGTTTTGATTAAATTTTGACTTCAGATAGCGTAAAAACACCGAAGAGAATGGTGCTGGTCGCATTTTCGTTGAAATCCCAGATTTTTCGATAATTGTGAAAATTCAATTTATGTATTCAATATTAATATACCAGAAATTAAAATATTTCAATATTCCGTGACCATTTTCAATATAGCAAGATAGTATGTGGTCTTTCAGCACCTCTAGTCTTCGTCTTTGAATACCGAAATTTTTGAATGGGTTGGCAGCCCTTCGCGAACATTTATTTTTATATAATCGGTGTGGAGAGTATTCAGGTGAAGAGCGCAACTAAATTGTTAGGTGGACTGTAGACATAGCAGCTCTCAGATACAATTCCGGCCGCTCAGACAACTAAAAAGAATAAAACGTTTGAGGACCACTGAAGATAAACCTTCAGAATACTAGAAATGAATTTAACTCGGATGTGTGGCGTCAGGTAAAATTATAAAATAAGTGACTTAAATAAGTTTAATGGTTATCAAAAGGTAGAAAAAAATTACCGTTCGGGCAGAATTTAAATAAATAAATCAATTCAAAAGCAGAAAAAAATAGGAAGCAAACAAGCTAATTACTTAATTAATTAATTAATCGGTTGAAACCTTGAAATAGTGCAATCATATTGACAAATAGAATGACATAAAATTAAACAGTTTCTTAATGATTAAATATGTTAATTAACCGGCTAAACATTTGAAGTAACACAATCACATGAACAAAGTGATGCGACATGAGCGTTAAATAATTATTGAAACAATTTGTGCAGCAATATGCCAGTTAGATTTTTTCACTCAATACTACCAGTATTGAATGCAGCGAATGATGAATAACCGGGAAGTGAGTTCATGTATTGAAACCTGATAAAGAACGAGGAAATGCAAGAGCATGTAGGTCATCTCAGGTGAGAGAGTTTGGTCGATGAAAGAACTGCAAAGAGCGTTCGTTTGATCCAAACACATGAATAAGTGTTACTATCAGTTATTATTTCATATTTTAACTTTCATAGTATTGAGATCATGGGAATTTTTCATTTAGAAACAAAACATCGATGTAAAAAATCATCGATCACAAAACATCGAAGTTAAAAAACATCGTTAAAAAACATCGGATGTTGAAAACATCAGTGTATTTACTAAATAGCGATGTTTTGGAAACATCGACATCGATGTCGCATCCCTAGCTTTCACGAGACATTTTCTAAATTTTGTCTCGAACGCACTGTTAACTGTTCTCCAATGGATCAATACGGAAGTATCATCATTTGCATCGGACACCTCTACAATTTATTAAAACATGTAAAACCTCCCCATTGGGTGTACAGACACATTTACCCATTGTCCCGCCCGCGTTCATGTCTCTAGCCTGGAAAACGTAAAACTCCTCTCCAGAGGTACAAGCGCCTATCTCTGTTGGCCCGACGGCCTTTATCTTGCTAGTCTGAAAACCGTGATGAACAAGCGAGTTCCTACCCTGCCACGACCACGTTAATTTCGCCTATCTCGTTCTCTGTCAGGAGCCCTATCAGAACCAAATAATCCGTGTTCCATAGTTCCGCGTCTGCAACTACCACATTTTCCATATTTTTATGCTCCTTCAGCTCGTCTCAAAAAGAAATCGTCACCACATGGAGGTTTCTTTTTTTTTTGGTTCCGTCTGAGGAGCCAGAGACATCACGAGCCCCTTTCAAAACTGCATAATCTTGTTGCGTAAAATACTACTATCGTTCTTCATCATAAAATCAAAGACGAGTATCCCCACGTAGTTAGTGGTCCCTGATTTCACCACAATTGTGAAATGTACTTATGTTTTCTGATCGATCACAAATGGCACGTTGCACTGACTCACAACAGTATACTCAGCTGGTGTTCGGAAGCGCTTTTAATTGCCGAACCGTAACTAGAAAGAGGAAGTTGACCGAAAGGAAAACGTTTGCTGTCGCATAATGCCGTAACCCATGTATCGACCAGAATGGCTGCCTTGGCCAAATCCCGACACTGATTGGCATGCAGTCCGCCGGTTAATATCTTGTCCCCGGCCTGGTGGTTGGGATTTCACGATTTCCGGAATTCGCGTTCCTTTTCTGACAACCCACGGTAGTAGCTGGCTTCTTTACATCTATTACATATTATGAGTGCGCAATTTCTTATATTCGGCTCTCCCTGTCCGCAATTACATTTACGCTTTTTTTACGGACAATCGCGAAAACTGTCCTGGATTCCCGCAGTGGTATTACACTCGAGCATGTTGTGCAGCTGTGGGGTGCCGACCTCGGGGTGGCGGCAAAGAACTCCGAACCACTTCCGAGCTGCTATGTCGTTGAATGAGATCGGTGGTCCTTTCACTGTCCGATGAGATGTCCTGAGATCGGTGGTCCTCTGTTCTCATGAAGTGGCATGGTTTCTTGTGGAGAGTTTCAAACAGGCACGCAGCGCTGATTTTCACGGCGGCAGACACGTCGATAGCTTCAAGATGGAGGCGATGCGATGCTCCGTGTTGTCACGTTGGCTCGGTAACTCACCAGCTGGGCCCCTGGCGCGTCGACCCCGTCCTTTGGGCGGAATTGGACGCAGGACTTCTTCGATTGATCCGGACCCCAGTCCAGTCGGGGACCATAAACCCGCCTGTCAGGTTGCCCGGCGCAGGTGAAACCGGCGGTACTCACGTTGATAGCTTCAAGGTTTGTGGCAGCGAGGGGCCCCAAGCCTCTTGGTCTTGGATCGGGTGGCCTCCTGATAGGCTCTTGGCTTTGTCGCAGTACCTGGTACTGTGGGAGGAGGCACTTGTCCCGGTGCATTTTAAGTGACACATTTTTTCGTCTCCTGCATCTGCCTGGAAAGCCGGTAGATCTGATCTGGCAGGGCAACCTGGCCCGGGCATTGAATGGGAAGGTTACCGTGAGGGTAAACTGCGTTTTGGCAGGACCCATATTCCAGTCTGTAAGCGAACTTGTGCGCCGGCGAAGGGTGAGGCTACAGGCGGATGCTTAGGTGCCCACCCAGAGGAGCATCGACCCTGGTAGCAAAGTGAACAGTGTTGTGTGGTAGCCCGCGGAAGGCACATACTTTACTAGCACATAAGGTTCCGGCAGTGTTGCCCAATGCGTATACTCGTGCGAGGAGTTGAGTGTACAGTAAGAATGTAGTGCCGCCATCTGTGGCGGTGTTGCCCACTGCGCATATTCTTGAGGTGCGTCTCTGCCAAGGAGATTCTGCAAGTTTATGGTTTGGATCGCGTAGTTCCTAGCAATCGCTTCATCTTGACTTGTAAATTCTACAGCCTCGAACATTATTTTCGGATTACGTAGCGAATCACTGACCAATTTCCTCCCTCAGATCTGTTAAAAACGGCGCTTTAATAACATTTCCTCAAACAATGATTAAATTTTTTTAAGTAGGGCGTGATCATTTCGGGGCAAACTAGTCTTTCATGCACTACTGACAAAAATCTGAGTATGATGCCACTGCGTACGTATTATTTTCTGTAAATTACGCTGCAATTCCGGCAAGAAGTTATCGCGCTACGCCAAGATTTTGGATCTCACTGCAATTACTGAAATTCCTCCCTTTAGGGAGACTCTCTAAAACGATTTTTATGACGGTATCGTCCTCGTCAACGAACGTCGGGACGAGATAGATATGACTAGCTGATATATTAGGCTGCACAGAAATATTTTGTGACATGGGGTTTCCGTCGCCTTCAATTGTGAATACAGGGGATACGAAATTCATGAGATTCGTGCTAAGCCTCGTTTTTCAGGGAAACCGCTGGTTGCCTCATTGCGACACGTCGCTGAATAATCGATCCCATGCGTAAAAGTTTGTCTACGATGGTAGGAGAGGGAGAAAATTTTAATTACGTATGGCCGTCACATTACCCGGGTCTCGCTTTATTACTGCGGCGGTGGGGGCGGCGATGGCAGATAGACTGGCGGTGGGTCGCTCATGGTTCTGCACAATGTCGGCAGTTCCCGCATTGGTCAGCCCGAGAGCAACCGTAGAGCGGGACGCGGACGAAAAATACCTTGTTCATGAAGAGTGGAAAATATGCGAATATTTCTGTCGCCGAACGCGGTGTTAATATACCGCCACGCTAGGCCATCCCTGCGTCAGTGGGTGTGACGTTGCCCTGATTGGGCAGCACTCATAGTGGTGCAGGGGTCCCAGAAGCTATTACCTTATTGTTGAGCCCTGATAACGAAAATAAACTTTGCGTACTATCTCTAACACGTTGTCTAGGCAAAATCCATATTTTGTGGGTTTTGTTCACAGATAAATCGAATGACTGCAAAACGTCTGGCTGGCTGTCCGCCTTTGGTAAAGGCCAGCGCCTAAACCGTTTAGACGATTATCTCCAAATTTGACATTCCTTGTACAATCTGAACGATCTCAAGATCGTTTTGCTACCGAGAGTAAATATTTCTAACATGTTTAAGAATACAAAACATAATTATTTAAATCAATAAAATACTGAACCTGTCGTTTATACATATTCACATATTCACCGTTTATAAATATTCACATGTAATATTATATTGAGCGTTGATTTCTCACAGTTCCCATAGTCTAAAACCATTCGAATTGGCCATATTCCTGAGAATGCTTGCTTACTAAGCAATGTTTAGGAAGTGTACCAATATGATAAGTAGATCTCGCCGATTAATTTTATCTACAAGTATAGTACCACTGACAATTCTCTTCCTTCATTTACTTACGATTTTCAATTGTCTGATTTTCTAAACGCAACTAAATCATGTTTAGTGAATCTTATCCCACGAATAATTTTATTTGTTGATCGCTTACTAATCATGTTCAATACATTGTACTACAACACTTCTCTCAATGTGCCGATCATTCTGGTGTAGCGGTCGCTTATTTATAACTCGATGATATAAAAGATAGCTCCTTCGTACGACACTGTGTCGAAGGCCTACCCCATGTCCAAGGAGGAGGTTGGCAGATCCTGCCTCCTCGAGGCCGAACACGCTTCAGAGACGCGTCAGCTGATACGCGGGGCAATTGCCCGGATCCAAATTGTTAACTTGGCAGGAGAGCTCGTCGCCGTACTTCCTCCGACAAGCGCACCAGAATGAGACGATCCAGAGACTTTTTTCTAGGGACGCTTTTATGACAGAAACCTTTTTTTCTAGAGGCGCTTTACTAAGGGGGCATTAGTAGTCCAACTAAAAGAACTACAATAGGCCCAGCCCACGGCTCCGACATAGGCTATTGCTCGTTCTTTCCTCGCTGGAAGCAGCAGGAGGAGTAGGTCGGTCAAAGGAGATGACCGCGTCATCGTACCACTCAGCGACATGAGCCACAGTAGGCCGAGTCTTTAATTCTGTAGGAATTTTCCATTGCTCGGACTGAAAGCATCTCACTGCTCTGGGAAAGGATCCCGGTCAGCCCGGCAGTCCGTCAGGCCGCACGTCAGTCCGTCCGGCCTCCCGTCAGTCCGTCCGGTCGCCCTTCATGACTAATCGTCTGTTCGTCCCTCAGTCCGTCTGTTCGTCCGTCAGTCCGTCTGTTTGCCCGTCAGTCCGTCTGTTTGCCCGTCAGTCCTCGAGTAGGAATCCAAATATCACTCGTCTATGTTAACTTACTTCCGTCTGTTACTCCGTCTGTTCTGGACAAATTGCGCCGGTCTGTTACTCCGTTACTGTTACATTTCGTCTTGTACTGTGAACAGTCTTGTGTACTTGCCGTCTGGTTACTTGTAAATCCGTCTGTATACAATAATGGCCCGTCTGTACTTATGATAATATATCTTCGTCTGTTTCCGACCGTTGTTACTAATTGCCGTCTGTTGACTACTCACATCTCGTTCTGTTTACTTTGCCTATGAGGATGACCGCCGTCTGTATACTGTCCCGTCTGTAACTGACTCCGTCTCTGTTACCCCGTCTGTTTTACTCCGTCTGTTACTGATTTACCGCTCTGTTATACCTCCTGTTACTACCCGTCTGTTACTCCGTCGTTTATCTCCGTCTGTTACTCTCCGTCTGGTTACTCCGTTCTCTAGTCCCGTCTGTTAGTTCGTCTGTTAGTCCGTCTTTAGTTCCGTCTGTTAGTTTACCGTCTGTTAGCTTACGCCGTCTGTTAGTTCGTCTGTTAGTCCGTCTGTTAGTCCGTCCTGTTAGTCCCGTCCTGTTTAGTCCGTCTGTTAGTCCGTCCTGTTTAGTCCGTCTGTTAGTTGCCGTCTGTTTAGTCCGTCTGTTAGTCCGTCTGTTTAGTCCGTCTGTTAAGTCCCGTCTGTTAGTTCCGTCTGTTAGTCGTCTGTTAGTCCGTCCTGTTAGTCCCGTCTGTTGGTCCGTCTTGTTAGTATCGTCTGTTTAGTCCCCGTCTGTTAGTCCGTCTGTTTAAGTCGCTGTTTAGTGGCCGTCCTGTTAGTCGGCCTGTGTAGCCGTCTGTGCTGGGTCCGGTCTGGTTGGTCCGTCTGTTGTCCGTCGTTGGTGTCCGTCTGTTGGTCCGTCCTGTTGGTTCGTCTGTTGGTCCGTCTGTTGGTCGTCTGTTGGTCGTCCTGTTGGTTCCGTCTGTTTGGTCCGTCTGTTGGTCCGTCTGTTGGTCCGTCTGTTGGTGCCGCGTCTGTTGGTCCGTAATGTTGGTCCGTCTGTTGGTCGTGTGCTTGGTCCGTCTGTTGTCCGTCTGTTGGTCCGTCTGTTGGTCTCTGTTGGTCCGTTGTTGGTCCCGTCTGTTGGTCACGTCTGTTGGTTTCCGTCTGTTGGTCCGTCTGTTTGGTCCGTCCCTGTTTTGGTCCGTCTGTTATAGTGCGGCCGATCTGTAGTCGATCTGTTTAGTTCCGTCTGTTAGTCGTCTGTTAAGTCGTCTGTTAGTCCGTCTGTTAGTCCGTCTGTTAGTTGCCCGTCTGTTCAGTCCGCGTCCTGTTAGTGCCGTCTGTTAGTTCAGTGCCGCCTAGTCCGTCGTAGTCCGTCTGTTAGTCCCGTCCTGTTAGTCTCCGTCTGTTAGTCCGTCTGGTTAGTCGTCTGTTTGTCCGTCTGTTAGTCCGTCTGTTTAGTTCCGTCTTGTTAGTCCGTCTGTTAGTCCGTCTGTTAGTCCCCGTCCTGTTTAGTCGTCTGTTAGTCCGTCTGTTAGTCCGTCTGTGTAGTTCCGTCTGTTAGTCCGTCGTCCTGTTTACGTCCGTCTGTTAGTCCGTTCCAGTCATCCGTCAGTCAGTCCGTCAGTCCAGTCCGTCAGTCAGTCCGTCAGTCAGTCCCGTCAGTCAGTCCGTTCAGTCAGTAGTCAGGTCCCGTCAGTCAGTCAGGTCCGTCCAGTCAGTCAGTCAGTCCGTCAGTCAGTCAGTCAGTCAGTCGTCAGTTCAAGTCAGTCAGTCAGTCAGTCAGTCCAGTCAGTCAGTCAGTCACGTCAGTCAGTCAGTTCAGTCAAGTCAGTCAGTCAGTCAGTCAGTCCGTCAGTCAGTGCAGTCCCGGTCAGTCAGTCAGTCAGTCAGTCAGTCAGTCAGTCCGTAGTCAGTCAGTCCCCGTCAGTCAGTCAGTCCGTCATCAGTCAGTCGTCAGTCGTCAGTTCAGTCCGTCAGTCCGTCAGTCCAGTCCGCAGTTCCGGTTCAGTCCGTCCAGTCAGTCCGTTCAGTCAGTCCGTCAGTCAGTCCGTCAGTCAGTCCGCAGTCAGTCCGTCAGTCAGTCCGGTCAGTCAGTCCGTCAGTCAGTCAGGACGTCAGTCCGTCAAGTCAGTCAGTCCGTCAGTCAGTCCGTCAGTCAGTCCGTCAGTCAGTCAGGACGTCAGTCGTCAGTCAGTCAGTCCGTCACGTCAGTCATCCGTCAGTCAGTTCATCCCGTCAGTCAGTCAGTCCCGCTCAGTCAGTCA